>JAQQSV010015806.1:0-11986 GCA_028646515.1 Pseudochirops corinnae | reverse complement strand
TCACGCAGCTGGTGCTAATCCCCCCTCCTAGCAGCTGGTGCTAATCCTCTGCTCACCTGAGAGCTATTGAGAGCTTTCTCTGCACCTCCCGCCCGGCCGCCCCCGGGGCACAGCCGGAGCTTCAGGCCAGGCTGGTTTCGGTTGGCAGTGCTGATAGTTCCTCGTAGCCGAGCTGACTTTAGTGGGAAGTATCTGTGTGAGTTTTTGAAGTTCTAGGTTGGTCCAGAGTCCTATTCCATGGGTATTTGGGGGTGGCTATGTGAGAGCTGCGATATATTGCTGCTGCTACGCCGCCATCTTGGCTCCGCCCCCCACTTTCCCTGATTTGAAAGTATACTCTGCCCCTTAAATAGGCAGAATGTGGTCACATGTAGCCTGTGGTGCCAGGCTTGTTTTTTGGGAATGCATGTGCCTTGTAGCTTTGTGATTGTGCAGTGGATAAAGAGGGCTGTGACATTCTCCAAGACAGGAGAAGGCTATATTATGCCCTGATGTGAGGTTTTACTTTGGGGCTCACTTTGAGAAGAGTTGTGTGATTTGACCAGAAGAGACTCTGGGAAGCCATTGAGCCCCTCAGCTTTGAAAAACCCAGATGTTGGTGCCTCGCTCTCTGGTAACTGAATAGGATGTAATGGTCAGAAGGTTTGGAAGCCTGTCTGCTGATCTGTTTCTCTGTCTGCTTGTAACTTGTGCTTATAACTTGTGTTTGTAACTTGTGTTTCTATTCTGTTTGCATTCTCTGAAGTTCAGGGTGCTGACTTTTCCCCCTGAACTAGGTAAATGATATATATTTGATTGATTAAAGTGAGATTATTAACTCATTTTGAGTCCCTTTCCTTTAGAAAAGCAGATCTAAGAACCTGTGCTAGCAGCCACCCTGGGTATGCTAGGGTGCTTGCTGATACACAGCATCAGGATCAAGTGGAGGCTTATATGACCTAGATTAACTGAAGCTAGGTAGAATGTAGGAAGAATGTCATGAAAAGCTGGCGAGTTCCTAAGATAGCTAGGTCATTGGGTCTCTATGAATGGCCAAGATTTCTTCCTTCTTGCAACATTGAGTTGGAGTTTCCCAGGACTCATGAGTTATACATGCCTATAGACTGGTTGAGTTTCCTGAATCTGAAGGGATATTTAGACACATAGCCAATGTGGCAGTCATTTCAATATAACTGGCTTTTATTCCTCTCATTTCCTTGGGCATGAGTACCAAACTGAATTCAGTGAAGTTGTATTTGTATGGTTCAAAGCATTATGTCATACTCATGTGATTGGGGTCATTAAAGCTCAGAAGCAAGGAGTCAGAGTTTCCCAGTAGGTGGGGGTTGAGCCAAGAAAATATACATCAAAACTGACCACTCCTTTAGACAAAAACAGTTTGGGGAAATAAGTTACCAGAAGTTTGAGCACCAAAAAAAAAAAAAAAAAAGCTTAGCTGTACTTCAAGTGCCCTTGTAATATTGGGAGGAATGGACAACTGATGGAAAAACCATGAAATTGTGAATACTGTTCTTATTATTGAACAGTATCAAGCAAATGACCACAATAATTTTTAATAATCTTCAAAATACCCCTATGAATTCCAGGGATTATTATCTCCATTTTACTGTAGCAGAAATTTAGACTAGGGGAGAATAAGTGAATTGCCCACACCTACACAACTAGAGATGATCAGAGCTAAACTACACTACCAACATATGGCGTTGCTTTTTCTTGGTGTAAAAGTATTTTAAACAGCATCTTTATACGTATAAAGTTAGCCATGTGTCTTATCTTGGAGACTAAGATTTTGTTTCTTAGTATCTTTCTTCCAGTTTAAAACCATATCTAAGCAAATGGGTTGGCAAAAAGTTATATAACGTTGTTTTACTGGACTAGCTGGAGGTATTCTGAACTCTTCTTTTCATTGGTGGATCTCCACTTGGAGGAGTTGCTAACACAAGAATGCTAATAGCACAACTTCAAGGAGCTATGTTGAACACAATGACCAGAGAGAGCAAAAGAGACTTTTACAGAATAATTTTGATCACGTGAGTCTACAAAGTCTTCTTTAACTAAGCATAGAAAAATGAAGAAGACACTACTTTGTTTCTTAAATCCTTATATAAATCATTATATACAATAAGTTTCTTTGTCATATGTCTCATCTTATGAATTGAACTTGAATTTGTGGAAGTGAGAATTCTCAAATGTAACAAAGAATTGACATTTGGTCATTGGCAACTATCCTGTGCTTCTCAAAAGTAAAATGCTTCAACTTAGCATTAATGCTGAATCTCAGACACTCATCAGAGTGAGCCACATTAATAGCACCATTTTTTAAATCTCAATTCATCTAAATTCATTCTAAATAATTTTTATCTAAATTCAGTTTTGACATTCTCCTCATTGCAAAAGCTGTCTGCTTGACATTCTTGAGTAATTTTCCTTGAGAACTGTGGAAGACTTAGACTTTAAAAAAAAAAAATTCTTTGCCTGTCCTCAAAAAAAATCATGCAAGAATTCCTCACATTCTTCATAAAAGTTATTCTTCACTCCCCACTCAAGATGTCTAATTCTTAAGGGTATATTTTAAAACTTTTAAAATGTTCGAGTTTCTGGGGAAGGACATAAAAGTGATTTAATCTGGTTTTCCCAAAGTCACCAAAACCAAAAATCAATGCAAAGCATTTCACAAAACCCAAGATCTTGGGATCTCAGGTCTATGTCAAGAGTAATGTGAACTTTGAAACCACAACTCAAGCTGCCAGGCTGCCATATCAAAGAATTCATCAGAACACACACCCAAACAAATGATGCATTTTCCTTCAGGCCTTTCCTCATCCTGGAGGAGGATCTGATTTCAGCCTAGTTGTTTTAGAGTAGCAAGAGTTCATGTTATTCACTCATTTGTTACAAATGTGTATATACACATATATAAACATGTATGCATATATATGTTTATGTATGTGTCTATGCATATATACACAAAATATGCGTATATGTATGTGTTTTTTATCCCACTGCATACAGAAGACTGTGACAGCCTGAACTAACCACTAACCTAAGGCATTAGAGTAATTCCTTATTTGCTGAAGCTTTGAACTCTTCCAAACCAAAACTTCCAAACTGGTCTGATTATAGCCTTGTTGTATTTGAATGGCACTAGGCTATGCCTTTCATTCATTATTTTTTTTTAAAGTGTCTAGTATATGCGGAAAACTAAGAAAGTCTGAACTCACCCTTGGTCTAAGGGATCAGGGTAATTACTAAGCCTTTTGGACCTTCCTTGAATAACCTACTAAGGAATAAGAAATGACTGGAGAGAAGAAAATATTCATCTGTGTATAATCTTTGTCTTAACTTGTATTTAAACTGGGAAAGAATTCCATAAGGTATTGGGTTCAGATCTCTTTCCCATATGTTGAGAGATCTGATTCAGGGAAGTAACAGAGCTAAATGTTTCTCTTCTTTTATTATTCAAAAAAGATTTTTCCCTGATCCCCAAGGTGAGCCAGTACTGCTATGCTATATTTGAGGATTTGTGGAATTTACGAGTAAGCCTTTAAGAACTGCAGTGGCTCTCCTGTAATCTTAGGCTCAAGGAACTTAAAATTCATATGATTTTCTCCATTATTACTATACTTCTGTGATGGGGGAAAAAGTGAACTGATTTCCTCCAAAGTTAAATAGTATCTGGAAGATCATTCATTTTCTCCTCTTTTTCCCTAAGGACATTTCCCTCCATCCTTGAGTCTCTTCTTTTCTGAATCTTATATATAATATCTTATATTTTGAACCTTAAATGACTTTGACTCTGATAGGGATTTTTAGTTAAGATGAGAATAAACTGGAAAACATTCCCTTTCTTGGCTTTTTGGGAGATTCAGGAAATCATCCTTGAAATAAGAGACCATTTCTCTAAGTTTTTTTTTGTTTTTGTTTTTCTCATTTATCATTATTTGCTTTCACCCAGTTCCCTGAAAGCTGCATGATTTGGGGATTTGGGAGGATTTCTTTGTGCTACAATGATAAGTGCTTTCAATATGTCATTTGGAGAACTTTCTTTACAACTTAGCTCTTAGTGAGTAACCTAGAACAAAAATTCTCAATATTTTTGGTCTCAAGATACCATTAAACTCTTTTTTTTTTTTTGCTTTTTTTTTTTTGAAGGGCAATTGGGATTAAGTGACTTGCCCAAGTTCACATGGCTAGTAAGTGTTAAGTGTCTGAGGCCAAATTTGAACTCAGGTCCTCCTGACTCCAGGGTTGGTGCTCTACTCACTGCACCACCTAGCCGCCCCACCTTTAAATTCTTAAACATTGTGAAAGACACCCTGAAGTTTTTTTTTTCAAACGTGAGTTATAGCCATATTCAAAATTAAAACATCTTAATATTACTAAGCAAAGAGTTTTTGTCTTATCTCCTTCCCCTCCCACCCCCAAGGGTTTTGGGAACTGATACTTGGTCATACTTTGAGAACCACTGGCCTAGAATACTGAAGGGTTAAATGATTTGCCTATGGTCATGTAGCCAGTAAAAGTCAGAATTTGAACTTAAGTTCAGATCTCCCTGGCTACCAAATCAACTCTATAATACACTCCGTCAGAGATGTCAAATATTGGCCGGTGGACTAGCTATGGTCCCAACACTCCCAAATGCAGTACACAATGGATTAAAATGTAATTGGGGAATATTTAATAAAATAAATAAAAATGCAATAGTACATAGATAATATTAACATGTGGTTTTCTAAGTCAATATGCATCTTCATGCTTTCATGTCTCTCCCCAGAACCATTTCTATACCAGTTTGATGCCATTACATGATACCACACTGCCTTTTTCCCAGAAAGAACTAGGAAAATATAATCTTGCCTTTTTCCCAGAAAGAACTAGGATCAGGAAAACAGGTTTCAAGCTGGAATGACCTTAGAAATCAATTAGTTCAACCTCACTCTTTTTTTTTTTTTAAGGAGGTAACTCAGAACTAGAGAAATGAATGATTTTCTGAAGGTCATGCTGATGCTGGTGGTGACAGAGGCAGAATTACACCAAGGCCACCTGACACCAAAGCTGGACTTTCTTTCATTGTACTACATAACAGCTAAGGGATTGTATGACCTAGTGCCCTCATTTCAGAGGCGAGGGAATTGAGGTCCTATATTTATTGTTGTTGTTCAATCATTTCAGCTGTACCTGACTCTTCATGACCCCATTTAGGGTTTTCTTGGCAAAGATACTGCAGTGGTTTGTCATTTCCTTCTCCAGCTCATTTTATAGATGAGGAAACTGAGGCAAAAGGGTTAAATGACTTGCCCAGGGTCACACAGCTAGTAAATGTTTGTATGACGATTTTCTAAAAGTCAAGCAGCAAATCAGAATTAGAGCCCAGGTCCACTGAGCTCTTCTCCACTTTGAAGGCCCTCTAATTCTTTTATAGGAAACATAAGGTCCCTGTCCAGCCCTCCTGAATCTGGGACATCAGTGAGCCCGCCTTGTTTCTTAGCCCTGGCTGCTAAGTTCTGCTAAGTTCACAGTCAACTCTATCTGAAGGCTGCTTCTTGCTGACCTGGGATCCTCTCATCTAGAAACAATCCTTGCTCCCTGAGGATCCTGGATGGGAAATTCTGCGTGTAGTAGTACATAGCACTTCACATGTACTATCTCACAGGATTGTTCACGTAATGACTCTTTGAGGTAGCAGTATAGGGATGTTTTAACTATTTGTTTATTTTATTTATTATTTTTAATATTATTTATATTATTATTATTTCAGAAAAAAGGAAAGTGAACTCAAGGAGATTAAATGGCCTACCAAGGTCAGGACTGAAATTTGGCCTGGGGGTGAAATTTAAAAGCAGACCTTAAGTTTGTCTAATGCAAGGGAGAGGCCTGGGAATAGGACAGGGCTTGGCAATAGGGCATAGCTGGGCAGGACTGATTGGTGACCAGATGGTGAAGGGAGGTGGGACTCTGCTTTCAATTAAGGAGTAGCTTAGATGCTTTATTGTTTCTTCAGGGAAATGTTGCAGTTCTTAGGTCCAAGCTCAAATCTGGTCTAGGAGTAGAGAAGGAAGCCCAGATCTCTTGACTCCATACTTAAGGGCATTCATGGGGTAACGGGGGGAGGTACCTAGTGGTGTCTTGGGAAGTGTGCATCTCCACCAAGAATTAGCTATTACAGGGCATTCTTTTCAAGTGGGAGATGATACAGGAGACAGGGACACAATATATCCACTCCTATTGTGAACCACAACTTCCTGAGGTCACCTGTGCCTCCTGATCTCAGGAGTTTTTGGTTTCCCTCCCAGTTTTACCTTTTCCATCTTTGCCTAGTCTGTCCCCACAAGGCCAGTAGGAATTTCAGGTGAGACAATTAAGGTAAGAAGAACCAGTCCCCATTGATAATTGTCTCCCCCTAAAAGAATATAAGCTCCTTGGGAATAGAAATTGTCTCAATTTTTCTATTTTTATCTCCAGTCTCTAGGACACAGGTGTCACTAATAAATGTGTCAATTGATTGATTATAACTCATCTTTTATAAATTTTTATTTAGACATCTGGAACTACAGATTTTTGTTAATTCTCTCCTTGGATGTTGGTTTCTTTGAGTTAATGGTCCTATCTATGACTAGTCTTCATTTTTTTCTTCCTGCTATTTTCTGTGGTATCTTCCTTGGCATGCCTACGTGGCCAGTTGTCTTCCTCCTCTTTCGTTTTCAGTGTAAGACATTCTTGGGCAGATTCACAAGACTCGAGGCAAATATTTTATCATTTCTCTATCATTCTTGTCAGTTGACATCTGTAATTGTCTTGATACCTCTCAGTACAGAGTCCCCAACCAGCACCACTTGCTTCTTTTCCATTTCACCAATATTAACAGACATTTCTTTCTGGTAGTCTCCGTTAATTCCTTCATAATTATTTGAAGCAAAGGAGCTGTTTATTCCCCTGAGAACCCAACTCCATCTTCTTTGAGGTAAGTCTAATTCCTGTTATATTTTCCCAATAACCCTTCTCTATCTTCTTTCTCTATGTCAACACTTGAATATCCTTCTTGTACTCCATACTTGCTGGAAGCTATATCATCATGTTGTTGCTACTCTTATTCATGTTTGTTGTGACTCACCACTGCAATTAGACTGTTGCTTCTGTCACAACAGTCTAATGGGTTTTCCAGTTGTTGATTTTTTCTTACTATGACTCTAGCTTTAGAGAAGAAGCACAGTGTGGTGCTTAAAGTGTCAGTCTTGGAACTAGGAAGATTTGGGTTCAAGTCCTGCCTCTGACATACACTGGCTATGTGACCTTGGGTAAGTCACTTAGCCTCTGATTGCTCAAGGCAATTCTACAAGACTATATGTTGTGGAGAAGGTGCTGGCCTACATTGCTCCCCTGGGAGTTTCCTATACTAATAAAATCACAAGTACACTACCTACCCCTTATGACCCAGCTCTCTCAATTGTTTTATTTTATCTGTAATTAGCAGGTTTATGCCAAAGACTTTATAGCAACTAGGCGACACAATGGATTGGAAAAGACAATGGGAAACAACTCCAATATCTTTGCCAAGAAAATCTCAGGTGGGATCATGAAGAGTCAGACACAAAGGAAAAATGACTAAACAAAGGCAGAGTGGACTTAGAGTCAGGGAGACCTGAGTGCAAATGAGCCTCAGATACTAACAATGATCCTGAGTAAGTTCCTTCACCTCTGACTACCTCAGTTTCCCCGACTGTAAAATGGAAAAGATAACAGTGCCTACCTCACAGGATCATTGTGAGGATTAAATGAGAGCATATCTATAAGGTGTTTACAATAGTACCCTTATGTACAAGAAAGTCTCAAGCAGAAATCCTTCTAGCCACTGAACTCTTACTTCCTCACTGGCTCTGTTGATTGCATTTCATGTGTCTACTCCCACCTTGTCATTTCTCTAGTTTTTTTTCCTCTGTTCCCCACAGGCTGAAAATAAATTGTTCTATTCTCCTTCAATCTCAAGATATCACAGTTAACAGCATCACTTCCCCCTCCTCCCAACCGATTCTAATCTATTCTATTCTAAACATCTATTTGTAGGATTTTGAGTTGCAGAGGATGTTAAAAGTCACATAACCCAATTTCTTTATTTTAAAAGTAGGGCGGATGAAAACCTGCTGGAATTCATTTCCAACCACACTCAGATGTTAAAGACACGAATTTAGGGGGGAAATGGCTCCAGCAGACTGTAGCCTCAGAGATGTCACTCCTCTTACTTTTATTCTTGTCTTTCCCCATCACCTTTAACCTATTCATTTTTCTTGGAGACCCAAAATTCTTAGTAGACTGTGGGGAACTACAATACCACAGACCCAAACTGACCTTTTCAATTTGTTAGAATGCGTGTCTCCAAATGTGTTTGAGAATCAGGAACTGAGTGGTGTTAAAGGGGACTTTCTAACCCTAAGAAGCCAGATATAGACTTAAGGCAGTCATTTTCTTCCTGAAGAGGGTTCAATGACAGATTGGGTCCCTGGGGTCTCTAATTATCTTACTGGCTGATATGTATTCCTAAAAAAAACCCTTAGCCCCTGGAACTAAGATTCTAGAACCTGGTAAAAGTCTCTCATTATACATAGAAAACTAAAATAGAACTAAGGATTTTCCAGCCACACTGGTGGCTAGGTTTATGAGGACCTTAGTTCTTCACAAAAAGAACTAAAACTTTGGCTCTACACTATAAGCCAAAATGTTAAAATATATATATATATAGATAGATGAATAAGCTAGCTCTTACCTTAGGTGGGAACAGTACCATGGTGCCTAGTGGGAAGCAGGTCCATAGAAGCAGTCAGGCAGCAAGCATCTTTTAAGAACTTGCTATATGCCTAGCACTATGCTAAGTGCTGGGGGTTTAAAGAAAGTAAAGTCATTCCTGACCCTAGGGAGCTTACATTCAAACTTTTAATATTATAATATATTGTACAATAATAATATTGTAAATAACTAGCTTTATTAGATATAAACATAGCAAATAGAAAGGGAAGATATTAGCAGCTAGGAGGATTAGGAAAAACTTCTGGTAGTAATTGAGATTAGAGCTGAGATTTTTTTTTTTTAATTTGTTCTTCATCTGTGTCATACCCATTAACTAGGAATGAACCCTGAGTCTCTTTCCTGGAACTGCATTTTTTTCCACTATTATTTCATATGGTTATCTCATCAGGGTCCAGGGATTTAATTATTATCTCTAGGTAAATGACTGACATATCTATATACATCCAGTCTCAGCAGCCCTAGCTTACAACCCATCTCTCACCTCCCATTGGCCAGGCTGGATTGCTCTCTCTCCTTTCCTTTATTTGATTCCCTTCAAACTCTCATCAAACATCACCTTCTGCAGGAGGCTTTTTTGTGGGGCTTTCCTTTTGTAGTTACCTTCTGACAAGTTTGTCTACTTAATTCTATGTACTTATATTCTTCATCATAATGTGAGCTCCTCAAGAGCGAGGGTTGTTTTTAGGTTTTTCTTAGTATAACCAATGCTTAGCAGAGTTCCTAGACCATACAAAGCAACTAATAAATAGTTATTAATTCATGGATGGTTGATTGACTTATCAGATGATATTGCCATCCTATAACATGGAAAGTATGAGTTCTTCTATATATGTATTAGTTAGCCACATATGCACTGCCTTATGAATGGGGCCTAAGAATATCTCCTTTTCAAATGCCTGAATAAGGAAAATACCAATCTGAGAAGTGGTGCATAGTTTGTATTCATTGTTCAGTCTTTCCAATCATGTCTAACTCTTCACAACCCCATTTTGGGGTTTTCTTGGCAAAGATACTGGAGGGCTTTGCCATTTCCTTCTCTGACTCATTTTACAGATGACAAAACTGAGGCAAACAGGAGTAAGTGACTTGTCCAGGATCCCACACCTAGTAAATGTCTAAGGCCATGTTTGGACTCAGAAATATGAGTCTTCCCGACTCCAGGTCCAGCACTTTCTCCACTGTACCACCTAGCTGCTCTCCATAGCTTTTACCAGATGGCTGAAGTGATCTATGACAATCTTTTTACTACATCACTCTGCCTATAATAGACCTCTAAGATTCTTAAGTATCAAACTCATCTATGTTTTCTCACCAACTCTTCCCATCCTCTGACTCCCAATCCTTGTTTTGGTTCAGTTGGTTTGTAAATTGTTATTTTGCCTCCAAAGTACTGTCTGCTACTGACAGCTTCTAGGAGAGGCAAGTAGATGGATTTCCCTCTCTTCCCAAATAGCGTCTCCATCTCTGCAATGTTTTTTCCCCTCTGAGAGTCTCAAGCTAAAGATAAATGTTAAGCTAGAGCCAAGAAAATAAATTCACATCTAGGGAGAAATGCCTTGAATTTTTCTAATTCCACATGGAGCTGAGGAGTAAGGTCTACTCTGTTATGAAAAAACAAGAACAATTTCAGAGCATCTGGCGAAAAGTCACTACACAGACCCACCTCACGAGTAGAGATATTTTCGATGACAGTTCTTTGCCATCATCATTGTATTACCCATTGTAAAACTGAGAAACAAAAGGACATTTCCCAATGTGAAACTAATGTCATTCTAGGGGATATTCAATCACCACAGAATGTTTGTTCACTATTGATCTTCAGCCCATTAACCACCCACTCCTTCCACACAGATGAGCTTGTTCTCAGATTCTGTATTGAAAATAATTGTGTTAATTAGAACCATGGAGGCAAAGGGTATTTTTTCATCATTCCTAATTGGCATGTGTTGTTCTCACTCTTACCCCCTTGGGTCACACGAAGGGCTAGGTGTATTTTTTTCTCTCTTTTTCCTTTTGTTCCTTTTCATTCTTTCTAGCACCCTGCTTATCAGAAGTATTTTGCCTGACTTAGTATCAGTAACATTGGTTCCTGGGGAAAACCTGTTTCAGGAGTCTAATAGAAATGAAAGCACGAAATTCAGCTCATGGCAAAGCCTCACTCTGCTGGAGTCATGGCCAGTCCCAGCAGGAAGCCTTTCAGTTGGCTGACTCCAATGCAGGGATGCTGTGGGACACTTGTGTTTATGAATGCCACCTACTGGAATGAAATGAACAAACCAAAAGTTCACAAAACAATCCAAGTTTGGGGATGGAATTCCAGGAAATAATGGACACTCAATTTTTAGTTAGTCAACATTTTTGTAAAAAAAAAAATTGTCCGTTTAAAAAAAACGATTTAAATGACATAAACATCAGATAGATAGATAGATAGATAGATAGATGATAGATAAATAGAGAGTGAGAGAAAGAGAGAGAGAGAGAGAGAGAGAGAGAGAGAGAGAGAGAGAGATATTTTATTTTTTGGATGAGAGGAAAGGGAGTAGGACAGAGATGAAGGGAGAAGATATGATTTAGTGTGGCCAAACTAGTTTTAAAGGGATAGGGGGTCACAAAATCATAAATCTAGATGTGAAGGGACTTCAAAAGCTATCTAGTAAAGCCCCTCATTTTGCAGATGAAAACTAAAATCCATAGAGGTTAAGTGATGCTTTCAAGGTCATACAAGCATAAGTGGAAAAGGTCTGAATCTATGTCCTGTTGGGTCCTGATCTATGATTTCACCACTATGTAAATTCCCTCCACAATGGTGGATCAGCAACTCCATTGTTAGAATTTCTAGAGGTACTGAGAATTTGACTTATGTGTAGTATTTTTTTTTCCATTTAATTGATTTTTTATTTTATTTTAGTTTACATCATTCATTTCCATGAAATTTTGAGTTACAAATTTTCTCCCCATCTTTCCCCTACCCAACACCCTGAAACAGCCATCCCAGTGTATCCCCCCACCCCCAATCTATTCTCTCCTATGTCTTCCCCCCTCACCCCTCTGTCTTTTCGGTAGGGCAGGATGGATCTCCCAACTACAGTGCCTGTGTATCTCAAGTTCCAGTTGGATGTAGTTGATAATAATAATAATAATAATAATTGTATATGTATATATATATATACATATATATTTTTAACAT
>JAQQSV010015805.1:0-11987 GCA_028646515.1 Pseudochirops corinnae | reverse complement strand
GGAGGACTTTCAAACATTCCTGCTGAAAAAACCAGAACTCAAAAGAAAGTTTGACACTCCAACACAAGAAGCATGAGAAGACAAACACGGAGAAGAAATCATAAGGTACCTATCAAAGATGAACTATTTACATGACAACATGGAAAAGTGACAATTGTAACTGTTGAAACTTTTTTCAGTATGAGGATAGGGCAAGGGAATACAAATGTATATATACATATACATACACATAAATCTGCAGGAATCTGCTGGTGCATGGCATTACAGTAGGGTAGAGATGGGAAGAAAATCAGTAACTCAAAATCTTTGGGAAATGTATGGTGAAAACTAAAAATAAGTTTAAATTTAAAAAAATAAATAAAAGTGGTCTTAAAGATTGTTTAGTGAATCTATGGGAAATGAGATTAAAACCATATACTTGTATTCAACAACAGAAGACATTTTTTTGTACATACTCATACAATAAACACAAATACGCAATTATAAAATATGATAGCAGTGTGGTAACTTGTCCAAGAAGTGTTTCTGTCTGGACTCCATTAAAAAAAAAAAAAGGTGAAATGAACAACAATGAAAACCACTGAAATTTATATAGTGCTTTTAGTTTTTTAAAGGACTTTAAGAAGTTTATTTCAATTATACTAATTAATGTAATACAATTGATGTAATGTAATCCATATGATAGAACCCAACACTATCAGAATGAATAACAAATAAGATTTTATTCCTTTTATCAGTTTATTGCAAACAAAAGAATCAGTAATTAGCTCTAAGCAGAATAAATTTTGGAAAACTTTTCCTAGAAATTATTTTATTAATTATCAATTAATTTCATTTTATTCATGTTTTGTTGTAAATAGCAGTTTTATTTACTCTGAATATTAGCTAATAGTTAATAGGATTTACCTTTTGTTGTTGTTATTGTTCTGTCACTTCAATCATACTTAATTGCAGCCTGATTTGGAGTTTTCTTGTCAAAGATACCAGAGTGGTTTGCCATTTGCTTCTCCATATCATTTTGCAGATGGGGAACTGTGGCAAACAGAGTTAAGTGACTTGGATAGGGTTACACCATTAGTAAGAGTCTGAGGGTAGTTTTAACTAAGAAAGATGAATCTTCCTGACTTCAGGCTCATTGCTGCAGTTAATACCAATTCTCATATGAACAGTACTAGGTACTTGGTAGGCAGAGGGCATACTTTGATAATTCACATTAATTTAGTATGCATATTGTTTGTCAAATCTCAATTTATTAATCTGTGTTGGCAGAAGGGAGCAAAGGGTTATTAAAATAAATTGTAGCAATGAAACTTGAAAGATTTTGGATTATTTGTATTTTTTTCACCATCTGCCAAATATAAAATTCCAAAAAAATCTACATTACTCTTTATCCTAAATTTATAAAGGAACAATTTAGAATGAAGCATTAATGCAAAAGAATAACACTGAATATGGAGAGAGGAGACTTGGGTTCAAATTCTAGCTCTAGCAATTATTACCTATGGGTCCTTTGACAAATCATTTTTCTTCTCTGAATCTAAACTTTCGTAACACTAAAATAAGACATTTGGATTAAAGGGCCTTCAAGGTCACTTTTACTTCAATTTTGGTGGATCAGAAATGACCAACATTTAACATTTGCTTATATTATTTTCTTATGTTACTCTTTAAGAATGCAACTCTAATTTTATCTAATTAATTAAGGGGAAACATTTCCTAAATTTTCGTACTAGATTGGTGCATTGCTATTATTTTTAGAAATATACTCAGGAGCCAAGATGGCAGAGTTAAAGCAGGAATTTGCTGAGCTCCCACAGCAACCACCTCCAATACCTATAAAATATGACTGTAAAAAAATTTTACAGCTATGAAACCCACAAAGTGACAGAGAGAAACAAATCTCCCACTGAAGGCAGCCTGGAAGGCCAAGAGGAAGGGCCTAACACACTGAGTTGGAGCCGAGTACAGTCCTGTGTGAGCTGCATGGGCCCATATCCTGGTCAGCCCTAACCCATGGCACAGACCAGCTGGGGAAGACTTCAGGAGAATGAATCACTAGAATCACAGGTGGTTTCCAGACTTCTCAATCCATAATTGCCAAAAAGAAAGTAAAAGGTCTGTAGGGAACTCTGTTTTAACCGGGTGAGTGAAGAGCATGGTCCAGCTCCTGTCCCCAAGGTGAGAGGTGGTGGCAGCAAGGTGTCTACAGATGCTGCCCAGTGTCTGCCTCCAGAGTTTCTGGCCTGCAGATTTTAGGGGGACCAAGCAATGACTCAGAGGGGAGTCTCTGTTGCTTTCACCTGGGTCGATCTGGGTCACAGTTTTGGTGATAGTCCTGGGGTGAGGAACACTGTTGTGCCAGAGCTTGTGGTGTCTATAGAGAGGGCACCCTCCTCATAGCTGTGACAACATTTATGAAAAACACAGAAATTTGGGAAACAGCTCACTCCATGCAGGAATCAGAGTTTTACCACAGCAAAGAGCTAAAAAATTGCCTGGCAACACGAACAAGCAAAAGAAAAGCAATCCTACCATAGATTCCTTTTTCAGGGTCAAAAATGATCAAAACATCAAACCAGAAGAAGACAATGAGGTCAAAATCCCTACATCAAAAACTTCCAAGAAAAATATGAATTGGTTACAGGCCATGGAGGAGCTCAAGAAGGATTTTGAAAATCAAATAAGAGAAGTGGAGGTAACATTGGAAAGAAATTAGAATGATGCAAGAAAATCATGAAAAGCTAGTCAACAGCCTGCTAAAGGAGACCCAAGAAAGTACTAAAGAAAATAATACCTTACAAAAATAGGCTAACTCAAATGGCAAAAGAGGCCCAAAAAGCCAATGAGAGGAAGAATATCTTAAAAAGACAAATTGTCCAGATTGAAAAGAAATTTCACAAACTCACTGAAGAGAATAATTCCTTCAAGATGAGAGTGGAGCAAAAGGAAGCTAATGCCTTTATGAGAAATCAAGATACTATAAAACAGATACAAATAAATGAAAAAGTAGAAGGCAATATGAAATGTCTCATTGAAAAAATGACTGACTTGAAAAATAAATCCAGGAGAAATCATTTAAAATTTATTGGACTACATGAAAGCCATGACCAAAAAAAGAACCTAGAAATCATCCTTCATGAAGTTCTCAAGGAAAATTGCTCTGATATTCTAGAACCAGAGGCAAAATAAAAATTGAAAGAATTCACTGATTGTCTCTTAAAAAAGATCTTCAAAAGAAAGCTCCTAGGAATATTATAACCAAATTCCAGAGTTCCCAGGTAAAGGAGAATATTCTACAAGCAGTCAGGAAGAAACAATTTGAGTATTGTGGAAGTACAATAAGAATAACACAAGATCTAGCAACTTCTACATTAAGGGATTGAACAGCTTGGAATATGATATTCTGGAGGTCAAAGGGAATGATATTAAAACCAAGAATCACTTACCCAGCAAAACTGAGTATAATGCTTCAGGGGAAAATATGGTCATTTAATGAAATAGAGGACTTTCCAGGATTCTTGATGAAAAACCATTGCTGAACAGAAAATATGATTTTCAAATACAAGAAGCAAGAGAAGCATGAAAAGTTAAACAGGAAAAAGAAAACATAAGCAACTTATTAAAGTTGAACTATTTATATTCCTACATGGAAAAATGATAATTATAACTCATGAGACTTTGCTCAGTATGAAGATAGGTGAAGGGAATATATATGTATATGTAAGTACAAATATGTGTGTGTGTATACACACACATACATAGGTATGTATATATAGGAGGGTATACGTATGTATAAATACATGTGTGAATATACATGTATTTGTGTACATGTATATATAGATAGAGGGCACAGGATCAGTTAAATAAGAAGGGATTATATAAAAAATAAAATTAAGAGTATAGGGAAGAATAAAATGGGAGACAGAGAAAGGAAGAGATAGAATAAGGTAAATTATCCCATATGAAAGAGGCAAGAGAAAACTGTTATAATGGACGGGAGGAACAGGAAGGTAAAAGGGAATGGGTCAGCCATACTCTCATTGAATTTGGGTTAAGAAGGGAATAACATGAACCCTCAAGTGGATATTTTACTCTACAGGAAAGAGGGGGGAAGGGGATAAGAGGAGAGATCATAGAAAGGAGGGCAGATCGTGGGAGAGGGTTAGTTAAAACAGTCATTTTTGAAAAAGCACAGACTCAAAAGAGAAAATAGAATAAGTGGTGGCAGGATAGGATGGAGGGAATTATAGTTAGTCTTTTACAATATAACTGCTATGGAAATGTTTTGTGTAACTATACATGTACAGCATATATTGAATTTCTTGTCTTTCCCGTGTAGATGAATGAGTAGGAAAGAAAGTAAAGAATCTGGAAATCAAAGTTTTAAAAACAAATGTTAAAAAAAATGTTTTTTATATGCAACTGGGAAATAAGATATACAGGCACTGGGGCATAGAGATCCATCTTGCCCTACTAGAAACATAGGGGGATGATGGGGGGAGGATATAAGAGAGAGCAGATTGGAGGTAGAGATATTCAGTAGTCTCGCTATCTTGGGGTGGGGGTAGAGGAAAGAGGGAGAGAAAATTTGCAACTCAAAATCTTGTGGAAATGAATGTTGAAAACTAAAAATAAATAAACTATAGATTAATTATAAACAAAAAGAAATATACTTTAAATTATTTGGTTTAATATTTCTCAATTACATTTTATTTATTTGTATAGTATTTTATTTTTTCACCAGTTATATGTAAAAACAATTTTTAACATCTGTCTTTAAATATTTGAGTTCCAAATCATCTATTTTCCTCCCTCCTATTCCAATCCTTGCTTGAGAATACAAACAATTTGATATAGGTCATACACGTGTGATCCTGCAAAAAAAAAAAAATCCATAATTATCATATTGTAAAAGAAATCATAGACAAAAAAAACTCAAAAAAAAAAAAACAAAGCAAAAATAATGATTTAATTTGCATTCAGGCACCATCACATCTTTGTCTGGGGATGGATAGCATCTTTCATCATAAGTCCTTCAGAATTGTCTTGGTCTGTTGGATTGCTAAGAATAGCTAAATTATTCAGAGCCTATAATCTTACAATATTGCTATTACTTTTTATGTAGTACATTTCACTGTCTGTGAGCTACCACAAGCACTCTTTTCTGCCCTGGAACTGTGAGAAGAGTGTTCCCCCTCCACTGTGGCCATAACCTCTGCTGAGTTAGTGCTCCTTCTCACCCTGAGACTGCCATCGATATCCATGTATGGGCAAAGCAATAGAGTCCTGCCCCAGCACTAGTAAAAAATCCTATGTAATCTCCTGACCAGTAGTTTGACTCCTTTACTGTCTTGGACTGAGAGCTCTAGAAGAATTGCCACTGCCACTGCCGATTTAGTCACTCCCAAGGTCTGTTCCTGGTTTGCTAAAGCTGGAGCTGGACTGGGCTTCACTATCACCCAGATGCAAGAGACCTTTTAAATTGTCTTTACTGTATGTCAGCTGAGAAGTCTGAAATTGCCATTGCCGCCAGTGATTCAGTCACCCTGAGGGCTTCTGTGGATTGGCTGGGGCCAGGTCTGTGCTGGTGTGAATTGCACTGGACTGTGTTTCTCTCTCACCCTGGTGCAACACACTTTTCCTGCCAACCTTCCAGATTGTCTTGAGTTAGAAATTTGTTTCACTCTGTCTTTTTGTGGGTTCTGCTACTCTAGAATTTGTTTAGAGTCACATTTTAAAGGTATTTGGAGGGATTTCAGTGAGAGCTTATATGAGTTTCTGCCTTTACTCTTCTTTTTTTTTTCTCATTTTATATTTGTTTAATATTTAAGTTTGCAATTGGTTTCTTTTTCTTTTCCTTCAATTTCTCTTTTATTCTCTGGTTCTAGAATATCAGGGCAGTTGAAAGATGAATGATTCACTCTTTTATTTTTTAAGGTAGTCCAAAAACTTTTCAATTCTCTCTCCTGGATCTATTTTCCATGTGATTTATTTCTCCAACTTCTAATTTTTTTTCATTCTTTTGATTTTGTTTTATAATCTCTTGATTTCTCATAAAATCATTGAATTCCATTTTCTCCATTCTAATTTTTAAGGAATTATTTTCTTCAGTGAGCTTTGCAATCTCCTTTTTCATTTGGCCAATTCTGCTTTTTTCAGGTTTTCTCCTTGTATTTTTGGACCTCTTTTACCATTTTATCTAGTCAAAAAAGGTGTTATATTCTTCAGTATTTTTTTTTTTTGCTCTCCTTTGGCAAGCTGTTAATTTGTTTTCCATGATTTTCTTGCATCACTATCATTTTTCTTCCCAATTTTTCTTCTACTTCTGTTACTTGATTTTCAAAAACCTTTTGGATCTCTTCCACGGCCTAAGACAACATCATGGTTTTCTTGTAGACTTTGGATATAAAAGCTTTGACTTTGTTGTATTCTTCTGAGCGTATGTTGTGAACTTCCTTGTCGCCAAAGTAAGATTCTATATTCTGAGGTTTTGTTTCCACCATTTGTTAATTTCCCCAGCCAATTGTTTGACTTTTTAACACTTTGTTAGGGTAGGACTTTGCTTCCAGGTTTGTGGGTATGAGGATGTGTGTGTATGTTTGAGTAAGAATTATTTTTTGTTGATCATTTTACTTCGGTATTTGACCTTCACATAATCATAAAAAAATGATTGATAGAAATTAGAACAATTTGGTTTATTGTCTTGTTAATGTATCTTCAAAATTTAAGACAAAAAATCTTGATAAAAATTTCTAAATGCCATCAAATATTTTCTATATATGAATCAAAGATAATGTATAAAATACACGGTATAATAGAAAAAATTAAAGAAACAGTCATTAATTTTTTTTCATCATTAGGTCAAATTAGATGAAATAATAATACCTATATAATGCCTACAGACACACACAT
Source organism: Pseudochirops corinnae (assembly GCA_028646515.1). Classification (NCBI taxonomy): domain Eukaryota; kingdom Metazoa; phylum Chordata; class Mammalia; order Diprotodontia; family Pseudocheiridae; genus Pseudochirops; species Pseudochirops corinnae. The sequence goes on along the minus strand of JAQQSV010015805.1, from coordinate 5,075 downwards.
GTGTGCATGCACACATACACACAGAGTACAATTTAATCTATTATGTACACATATATCTATTATTATTTATATGCATTTATATATATGTGTGTGTATATATATCCACATAAATACACGCGCATGTGTGTGTATCCAAGTCCATATCCATATCTATTGAAATATTTCATATGTATATATATGTATGTATGCATGCATGCATGCATGTATATATGTATATGGAATGAGAATGTTGATAACGTCTGTAGTCTCTTGGGTATAGAAGTAAACTTAGGACATTGTAGGTGGTCAGTACACAGTTTATTAATTAACTTCATTTGTGAGCCAACTGGATGATAACTTCATGCCTGTCTAAACTGTTAAAATGACCCCCCATCTACTACCAATGGTAATATATTTTCAAGAACTTAGAAAAATATACATCATCGTGGACATGAATGATTGAATAAGACTTTGTCTAGTCATGTTGTAAGAGGTTGGAAGAACAATTTGAAAGATCTATGTTACAGTGCTACACCTTAACCATCAAAAGATCCAGATTAAGGTATTTAACATATTGGGTAGATATATAGAAAAAAAAAATTTATAAAAGAATTACTCAGTACTAGAAGGAGTTGCCATGTACACATATGAGGTATCTACTCAATTCCATTGTATTTTACAAATGTTAATAACTCATTCATAGCAAGGGGTTATGCTACCCACACTAGTTAGACCACTGCTCTATTAAAACATAGATATCAGAAATAATATAACTAGATCAAGTTGTTAATGTTCTATCCGAAATCTCAAACATTTCTGAGATTGACTCCCAAGAAAGTCACATTCTTCTATTATTTGAACTCTTAGGTGGTATCTATATGTGCATACCACTTTGTCATCCCATAAATATCTGAATATCATTTAGTCAGTGAGTACAGGTTTTTTCTCAATCCTGTCACTCATCTGACACTTGTCAGATTACTCTTCTCATAGCTGCTGAACTAGATTTCTACAAAAAGAAGAGATGAGTGCCAACCTAAGAAAATGTCTACATTTTTAGATGCAGCATAGCTTCACTGTCTGAATACAAGCAGGAAGGAGGTAAAAAATCAAATCCAACACTTTTTTTGGTATCTTACCCCAAGGCAAGCTTGAATGTTTATGTGGCTGACAAATGTCTCTTCTTCAAATCTGTTTGTCCTTTTATAGTTGATGACACTAAAATTATCTGACATTCCTAGGACAGTTTAACCCCACCTCCTCTGCCTTTGCTTAGGTTGTTTAGACTGTACTAAATTATAATGCTGAGTCACTATGCTCAGTTCAAGTCTCATTTATTTTCCATACTAATGCTATTTTAATCATATTTACAGTAAACACAGTGTTGAAGTTAGACTTTTATTGCAGCTTTTTTAGTGAACAAAAGAACAGGCTGGTTTGCTTATGGGAAATTGCATAGTTCTTTCAACGACCCAAACTTTCTCCCTGAGACAAAAACCCATCTTTTTTTTAAATTTTATTTATTTATTTACTTTTAGTTTATAACATTCAGTTCAACAAGCTTTTGAGTTACAAATTTTCTCTCTCTCCCTTTCCTCCCCCCCTCCACCTCTATGGCAGCATGCAATTTGATATAGGTTCTACAAATACCTTCACATTATATATTGGTCATGTTGTAAATAAGGATTATAACCAATGGAATGAATAAAAAAGAAGGAACAAAACAAAATAAAAAAGAGAGAAAGAAAGTAGTTTGCTTCAATCTGCATTCAGTCACCGTGAATCTTTCTTTGGACATGGATAACCTTTTTTTCCATCATGAGTCCTTTGGAGCTATCTTATAGCTTTGCATTGCTGAGAGGAGCCCAGTCTATCAAAGTCAGTCATCACAGATAAAATGTGTCTGTAATTATGCCCAATGTTCTCCTGGTTCTGCTCCTCTCACTCAGTATCAATTTATATAAGTCTCTCAAGGTGATTATGTGACCTGGCCTAATGCCATTGGGCAGCCAGTCTTACCCTTTTTTCCCAGGGTCTTCGGTGCGCATCCGGAAATGTGTCCAGCACATTCAACAAAGTAGAGTCAGGAGCCAGAAGAGTTAGTGATCTGCAGACAGCTTTATTTTTTTCTCCATCAATCTTTCAATCCCGGGGCTTCTCCTCTTTTATCCCCCTTACTGAGCCCCTTTGGCAAATAGCCCGCCTGCCCTGTAATCACCTCTGACACCACAAGGGTTGAGTAAACACATAAAGGAAGGATGGAGCTCACGTCTCCAGAACATAGCATATCAACAGAACATCTGGGTTGTGAAATGCAGAATAAAACAGGACACACTGACCCAGAGGTATAACTGCCGTCATGACTCTGTGTTTATGGTGTTTCTGTCCTTCTGCATTCTCAGCATATTTTGGTGCTCATGCTCCCAGGCAGAACTACACAGCCCCCATCAATTATGAAGTCCATCTGCTCTTCACTTCTTATAGCACAATAATATTCCATTATATTCATATATTACAACTTGTTTAGACATTTTCCAATCGATGGGCATTTCTTTGATTTCCAAGGCTTTGGCACTCCAAAAATTGCTGCCATAAATATTTTTGTACATATAGGACCTTTTCCTACTTGCATGATCTCTTTGGATTAGAGTCCTAGAAGTGGTATTGCTAGGTCAAAGGGTAGGTACATTTTTATAGCTCTTTGGTGTCCTTCCATATTGCTCTCCAGAATGGTTGGATCAGTTCACAACTACACCAACAATGCATTAGGGTTCCAATTTTCCCACATCTTCTTTAGCATTGATCATTTTCCTGTTTTGTCATGTTTGCCAATCTGATTAGTAAGTTGTGGCATCTAAGAGTTGTTTTGATTTGCATTTCTCTGATCAATAGGAATTTAGAGCATTTTTTTTTCATATGCTTGTAGATATCTTTAACTGCCTGTTCCTTTGACCATACCCTTTGACCATTTATCAATTAAGGAATGGCTTCTATTCTTATAAATTTGACTCAGTTCTCTGTATATTTTAGAAATGATGCCTTTATCAGAGACACTGGTTATAAAAAAAAAACAAAATTCTTTCCCAATTTTCTGCTTTCCTCCCAATCTTGGTTACCTTGGCTTTGTTTGTATAAAAACTTTTCAATTTAATGTAATCAAAATTATCCATTTTCCATTTATAATGCTCTCTTTCTCTTGTTTGGTCATAAATTCTTCCCTTCTCTATAAATCTGATAGATAAACTATTCCTTGCTCACCCAGATTGCTTACAGTATCAGCCTTTATATCTAGATCATGAACCCATTGGCATACGGTATAAGATATTGATCTATGTGAAGTTTTTACCATACTAATTCCAAATTTTTTGTGCAATTTTTGTCAAATAATGAGTTCTTATGCTAGAAGCTAGAGTCTTTGGTTTATCAAACAATAGATTACTATAGTCTTTGAGTACTGTGTCTTGTGTACCTAATCTATTCCACTGATCCACAACTCTATTCCTCAACCACTCCCAAGTAATTTTGATGACTGTTGTTTTCTAATACAGTTTAAATTATGGTATGGCAAGGCCACCCTCCCTAGCATTTCTTTTCATTAATCCCCTTGATATTCTGATTCTTTTGTTCTTCCAGATGAATTTTGTTATTATTTCTTCTAGCTCTATAAAATAATTTTGTGGTATATTGATTGGCATAGCCCTAAAAAGGAAAACTAATTTAGGTATAAGTGTCATTTTTATTATATTAGTTTGACCTAACCATGAGCAACTGATGTTTTTCCAATTATTTAGATCTGAATTTATTTGTGTGAAAAGTCTTTTGTAGTTGTGTTCATATAGTTCCTGAGTTTGTTTTGTCAAACATCCCAAATATTTTATAACGGAAAGACCCATCTTTTTAACATCACATTTATCTTGCTATTGCTGTTATTGTTTGGTTGTTTCAATTGTCTGACTCCTTGTGATCCCATTTGGGGTTTTCTTGGGAAGGATACTGGGCTAATTTTGCCATTTCCTTCTCCAGGTAATTTTGCAGAAAAGGAACTGAGGTGAACGTGGTTAAGTGACTTGCCTAGAGTCACACAGTAAGTATCTGAGGCCGGATTTTAACTAAGGGGTTCCTTACTCCTGGCCCAGAGCTTTCTCCACTGTGGCACTTAGCTGCCTCAATCATCCTTCAGTCCATGAAGGTTATGGAGTACTACAGGAATATTAGAGGATTCAGTTAATTTAGGTTGAGGATTGTAAAGGGGCAACTGAGAGAACCTAAACACACTGCAGTATATAAAAGGGAATTTTGTAGGTGAACCAATAAAACGGATGTTATTTAAGGAAAGAGATAACCAGAAAAATGTATTACAGGAAACAAAGGTGGGCAGCTCATGTAGCAAGAACTAGAAAAAGTCAATGTACAGTTTATATTATCTACATACATCCATGTGATATCAAGGGAAAGGTATAACAGACAGAAAATATTAAATGGATATACTGTGTCAAATTTATTAGAAGTAATGAATGAGAGTTTGTTATATGCACAGAATGTGAAGGCATGGTTGGAATGTCATTTGCTTGTTTTTTGTTTTTTTGTTTTGTTTTGTTTTTAAATTTTATTTTAGTTTGCATCATTCATTTCCACAAGATTTTGAGCTACACATTTTCTCCCCATCCTTCCCCCCACCCACCACCCCAAAACAGCCATCCCAGTGCATCCCCCCTCCCCCAGTCTACTGTCTCCCATGCCTTCCCCCCTCACCCCTCTTAGCCTTCAATAGGGCAGGATGGATCTCCCAACCACAGTGCCCGTGTATCTCAAGTTCCAGTTGGATGTAGTTAATAATAATAATAATTGCATAGATTATTACTCTTTTTACCTTTTCCTAGATAGCATTATTCTTTAGAATCTTATCATATTCAGCTCTACTCCAATTTTTCTTTCAAAGCACCCAATTACTAATTACAAGGAGGAAGGAGAATAAAAAGAGAAAATAGTGTACAGAACAAAATAAAACTCAAAAAGAAACAAAGAAAAGATCAACAGCACTGAACACAATGTTTAATATTTATTATACAGACTTTCTTGAAATGGAAATTTATTGT
>JAQQSV010015804.1:0-11987 GCA_028646515.1 Pseudochirops corinnae | reverse complement strand
GTCTTCTGGTATTTAAATGAATGCACTATCTATATTTCTTATGTAGAGAGCCTGTTCCATTTTGTGATTAATAACTATATCAGCATATTTATAGTTACTGTAGGCATTGTGAATACTGCATTGCTGATACAATTTCACACTTCATTTTATCCTCCTTAACAACAGTTAAAGGCAGGTACAACAGGTATCATTATTCTTATTTTATGGATAAAGAAACTAACTCTCAGAGAAATTATATTATTTAACTGTTGTTGTACTGCTTTCAAGGGTCAGTGATAGGCTCTACCTGGGACCAAATCTAAGAAAATGAAATTTAATGGGAATAAATGTAAAATTCTGAATTTGTTGTTGTTATGTAAATCACAGAATGACTGAACCTCAGAAATGAAAGGTGATCCAACGTGCATCTAATCCAATGAGACCTAAACAAAATCCTTTCTAGAAAACCACCAACATCTGGTCATCTATCCACTGCACGGAGATCTGTAGATACTGGAATCCTATCACCTCTTGCAGAACCCCATGAATCTTTTGGGCTTCTCCAATTGTTAGGCAGATTTTCCTTACATCAAACTTAAATCTTCCTCGCTTCAATTTCCACCATCTGCTTCTAGTTCATCCTTCAGGAGCCAGGTAGGGGATGTATAACCCCTCTTCCTAAAGTTAGCCTTTCAAATACCTGAAGACAGCTATCATGATCCCTCTATACTTCAGAACTTATAATGACCCCAAAAAACTAGCAAGGAAAAAATAACTAACTACTATTGAGCTGGCTAACTTTGATATATACTTCAAGGTTTACAAATATCTCATTTAATCCTCACAACCCTGGGAGGTGGGTGCTATTATTATGCCCAGGTAATAAGAAAATTGAGGCAGGCAGAAATGGAGTGACTTGTCCAGGGTCACCCAACCAGTAAATGTCTGAGGCCAGATTTGAATTGAGGTCTTCTTCACTCCAGGTCCAGGACTCTACTCCTGTACCAACCTAGGTATCTCCTGAACCAAAAACTACAAAAACGACAATTACTCCTATAAGAATAATTAATTTATAATTTATTGTTATAATTCATTAATGATATTATATAGTTGTGACACATAATTATAATTAATATGATTGCATGCTTTTATAATTTATTAATAATGTTTTGTTGTTGTAGCTAATATTTTTATAGGGCTTACTATCTGTCACCCACTGTGCTAAGCATTTAACAATAATTATTTCATTTGAGCTTCATAATAGTCCTGGGAGGTAGGTATTATTATTATCCTTATTTTACAGATGAGAAAACTGGATCAGTCAGAGGCTAAATGGCTTGTGCAGGGTCACATAATTAGTGAGTATATGAGGTCAGAGTTGTACTCACATATCCCTGACTCTGTAGCAGCAAGCACGCTAGCATACCCAGGGTGGCTGCTAGCACAGGTTCTTAGATCTGCTTTTCTAAAGGAAAGCAACTCAAAGTGGGTTAACAATCTTACTTTAATCAATGAAACATATATCATTTACCTAGTTCAGGGGGAAAAGTCGGCACCCTGAACTTCAGAGAATGCAAACAGAATACAAACACAAGTTACAAGCAGACAAAGAAACAGATCAGCAGAGGGGCTTCCAACCATCTGACCATCACATCCATACCTAGTCAGTTACCAGAGAGGAAAGCACCAACATTCAGGTTTTTCAAAGCTGGGGGGCTCAACGGCTTCCCAGAGTCTTGTCTGGCCAAATCACACAACTCTTCTCAAAGTAGGCCCCAAAGCAAAAACTCACATCAGGATATATATAGCCTTCTCCTGGATAGGAGAATATCACAGCCCTCTTGACCTACTGCCCAAACACAAAGTAATAAGGTGTGGGCATTCCTTTCCTGAAGAATAAGCCTTCCACCACAGGCTCCATGTGACCACATTCAGCCTATTAGAGGGCAGAATATTTTCAAATCAGGGAAGGTACTCAGAATCACTTAAGCCACTTAAGCAAAGGGCCTAGAGGCAAGGAAGATCTTTAGATTCCCATAACAGTCTCCAAGGGTAGTACTTGGTGCACTGCAACACTAGGGAGCTAGCTACCTTCTGAACCAAAAGTAGCCACTATAAAAGCTTAACTCATATTCAGTTTAGAATTAAATGCAGTACTCTGTGGACTCTAAATGTATTTTGAGAAAAAAAATAATAGAAAGGCATTGTAGGCAATGATATTCCAATGAGATAGTTAAACATCTTTTTCCCTCTGAACTCAATCCACTATATTCACATACATACCACTAACAGCTGCCAAATATCAGAGAGAAAATATGAGTGTTAGCACGTTCCTCACACATGCAGTCGTCTCCTCTTAGAATGTGTCTCTTCAAATATACCCTCTTTCTCTTCTATTCAAAAAATTTTATTCAAATAATCTTCACATACTTTTAGGATGTCCTTATTGAGGATATTAAAAGGGAATAGGCAGCCTTACACAAGTTTTATTTCACAATAGACTACACTTCTACAATCACACATTAACTTTGTCTGACAACTATTTGATCACTGATATTACACAATCAGTCAATAAGCATTTTAAGCATTACTGGGAATGTAAATACAAGGAGAAAAAAAGACAGTCGCTGCTCTCAAGAAACTTCTGTTCCATAACACAGAAAAGGAAGGTGACAAGCATGTGGGAAGAGACAGGGCTATGAAGGCATGGTAGAGAAAGTTTAGATTGCAGCCAGAAAAGGACAGAGGCATAGCTGGCTTGAGCATTCTCCTTATATGGAGAAACCATCCAATCAGTGGGAGAAGCTGCAAGGGTGGAGTATACTTCCAATGTGTGATGTCCAGGGCTAGATTGAGGGTTCAGGATAAAGTTTGCTGGGACATGGTAAAGAAAGTCCAGAGTACAGCCTGGAGAACAAGGAGCATGGCATAAAATAGAGAGACCTTCCCACCAAACATGATCACCACTGGGGTGGAGGAGGACTAGCACAGAGTTTAACTTGCAGAGAGATCCCCCAAAATGAGTGAAGCTCTCCAGATGTTCCTGTGAGCAGATCACATGCTACTGATTTCATCAAGATCCAGAATACTGCACTTTCCTAAATGAAATCCATGATCTTTCAAAAGAGAGGCAGCATGGTGTCTTGCATAGAGAACCAGATTCAGAGTCAGGAAGGCCTAAATTTTAAGTCCTGCTGCTGAAGCATACTGTATGTCCTGGGCAAGTCACCTAACTTCTCATTGCTCCAGGCAACTCTTTAAGAGGAAGGAAGAGATCTAAGAGCTCATACATAAGTACATCTAAGACAGTCTTTATGAACATATGCTGAGCTAAGCCCAGAACTATACAAGAGGAGGAAAATAGGTTTAATTGCCATTAGTATATTTTTCAGTTCTCCAAATGATCCCAAGTATCTCTTTGGAATGAAGACATCTCTTTATTGAATAAGTAAATTAAAAAAAAAAAACATTCTTTCAGCAATGCTGCACAGCTATAAGTCATAGATTATGATAGTCTTCAAAAAATCGAAGTTATGCATCAACAACAGAACAATGGAGTGGTGGATGGCCCCCAGCAGGTTTCAACACAATAGAGACCAGGAATTATCCAAGAGAGGTGACATAAAGGAAGTCATCAGAGAAATGTATGGCTTGGAGGGGACCAATGTGGAATGGCTCATGCGCATCACTGGCACTCCTGCAATGTCAAAAACATGTAAGTAAGGCCTCCAGCCTGTTAGATCCACCATAGTAAATTTATGTATATGGACCAGATACATACAAGGTTTTTAGACATGGAGAGGTTGTAATCTGGCATATTAGAGATGACTACAGCAAATCAAAGTATTAGAGTACATTTTAGAAGCATCTACACAAACCTCTACCTTCAACAATACAGGTTACACAATCAACAAAGTTTATGAATCTCACTTTAAAGTTCAAAACTTTGCAAGTAAAGAAAAAAAAAGAAAAAGTCATTACTTTTTTCTTAAAATAGGAGGAGAGGGCAGTAAGATGATGCAGTGGATAGAGCATCCAGCCTTGGAGTCAGGAGGACCTGAATCCAAAGCAGCCTCAGACACTTACTAGCTGTGTGACTCTGAGCAAGTCACTTAACCTCAATTGCCTCCAAAATAATGAGTGAATGAATTAGATGGGAGAAGGGTACAGAAGAGAATAAGCATACATCTACAATGTATCCATCACCGTGCTAAGCTCTTTTGCAAATATTATCTCATTTTGTCTTCTCCGGAACCCTTTGAGGTAGGTGCTATTATCACATTCATTTCACAGTTGAAGAAACTGAGACAAACAGAAGTTAAATGACATACCCAGGTTCACATAGCTAGTAAGTGTCTGAGGTCAGATTGGAATGCAAGGTCTTTCTACCCCAGGCCCAGTATTCTATCTACTGATCGGTCAGCTGCCATAAATTGGACTCAACTTAACTTTCTAGAACAGTAAGGGAGAGTCCTTGGTGATCACCTTGTCTACCCTAGTGTTCATTTTACAAATGAGGAAGTAGAAACAAGTAAAATTATTTTTTTTGGTCACAAAAAGCAACGAATGATGAATCTAGGATTCAAATATCTGGCCATTATCTACAAATCTAAGGATCTTTCCACTGTCTTTCATTGCCTCCTCATGGCACTTCCTAAAATCACAGTCTGGGAATTCAAGAAGAGCTGAAGACAGTCCTATAACCAAGAACAGATGAAATTCTCTTCATTTTATATAATATTCAATCTTGTTCTAATGTAGTGAGCTTCTAAAAGAATATGAGAGAAAACAAACATGAAAAATAAACCAATGCATTTTTAAAACTACTGAAGAGCAGAAGAGTATGAATTAAGGTAAAAGATCACCATGCAATCATAAATCTTCAAATGATAATTACTCATTTACATATAATGTTATGGTGATTTTCAAGCCAGTCTATGAGTGCAGACATTGATATGCAGGTTAGACAGTTAAGGAAACTCACTCAAAGAGGTTAATTGAATTGCCCAGGATCACCCAACCAATAAGTAGAAAAGCCAAAATTCAAATCCAGGCCTAATGGTTTTTAATCAAACTCCCTCCACTTCTCTATGAAGTCAAGTACAGAGCTCTCAAAAATACAAACATTCCTTCTCGCTTAGGAGACTGTTTCAGGATACCCATTTTATTTTTGTAATTAAAAAAAAAATACAGATGAAAAGCACACCAAAGGAGAAGGTGTCCCCTAAAAAAACAAAAAAAAAAGATTCTGATGCCTTATTGAAATTGTGCTCATGATTTCTTGCCTAGAGCCCTGCTGAATCTTTTTCAAATTCATAAAGAAAAATCCCTCAGGATATTTCACAGTGTGAGGATACACAGCCTACTTTCCTGACAGGTCATTATTGCATATCATGCTGGGAACCAATGTGTGGCCCGCTGGTGCCTGCTCTTTCTGCCTCTCTATCTTAGTGTCCTTCTGTAAATATAAGTAGAGGGCTCAAGCTTTGGAATCCTAAACGTCTGTGAGAGCTCAAAGGATCCCTGGTGATTGATTTGCACTACAGGACTGGGATGACATAAGAATTTCAGTTTAGTTCAGAAGGATTGCTTTCAGAGTCCTTGGCAAAAGTCAGTTCGCATGAGGTTGACCACCATGTGGTTAGACCGTACTGCTACCATCTTTTATGATTCAGTGCTAGGGAACACTTTTATTTCGTAATTAAAAGCAAAGCTTTCCAGAGGAAAAGTTTAACCGCAAAGGAACAGTTCAACCAGATTCAAAATAGAGGATGGAGACCAATGAGGGCAAGTGAAACCACAGGAAGACATATGCTCTCAACTGCCTAATTAGTTGGCAGCTTCCAAGCTGGGCTAAAGCTCACAGCTGGATTGTTGTGCCTCCAAGCATAACTCCTGTCTTCTCTTAATGATGTACTTCTCAATCATTCAAATAGTCAAAGTTAACCCAAGCACTGGATGATTTCACTCTAGTCAAGATGGCCATGGAAAATAGGTAACCATTGGTGATGTGAAAAGACCCAAACACTAGGAATCAGTAGGCCTATGATCTTGAACTAGATCTTCACCTCTGTCATATACTGCTTCTGTGACCATGGACAGGCTTTTAATCTCCCTGAGATTCTGTTTGGCCTCTCCATAAAACAAAGATTAGACCCTAAGAAGCTTAGTCAGGAAGAGTCCTGAAAAATCAGGGAATGAAATAGATGAATCATAGGACTTTTTAATTTATAATTTGACCCCAAAGAAGTTAAAAGCAGAAATAAAGATATAAATATCCAAATAGTCGTAATTGTACCCTTTGGAAATGAAGTGAGTACTCAATGATGGGGAAATGGTTGACAAAACCAACAGGAACATAATCCTATATTATTTGGAAATGGCTGGCATGACGAATTGAGAGAAAATTGTTAGGACTTTTAAGAAATGATATAACCAGACATGAGGGCTAGGGAATGAGCTTTAATAGAGCACCTACTGTGTGTTAGACACCATGCTAAGCTTTTTTAAAAAATATTTTCTAATTTGATTTTTATGATAACCCTATGGGGAAGGTGCTATTATTATTCTAATTTTACAGTTGAAGAAACCTAGACCGAGATTAAATGGCTTGTCCAGAGTCTAAAAGAGAGATTAAATGATTTGCCTAGATACTAAATGCCTGAGGCTACCTTTTAATTCAGATCTTCTTGATTCTAGACCTAGAGCTCTAAGCAGTGCACCACCTAGCTAGCTGCCTCTAAAGACATAAACAGAATCAGAAGAAAAATATGCACAAATTTCTTCAATCATCTAAATTAAAAAGATCACTTAAAGGATTGCAAATAACTGAAAAATAAATAAAGGTCCTAGAGATTAGATAAGGAAACATATCCCCACTCCTTTTTAGCAACAACAATATAAAGCAGGGATAGGGAATATAAGGATACATTGCTATATGGATTGTATAGTTTTATTTCTACTTGACTGTTTTTCGGATTGGTACGATAGAGGCTATTGTTGTCTTATTCATGGAACAGCCAGTATGAGAATGTTACTGGATTAAAGAAGAGCACATGACAGGCAATAAGGTGGAAAAAGACTGGAAAGGTAGGAGGTGGTGAGGTTATGAAGACCTTTGAATGCCAAACAGAGTATTTTGTATTTGATCCTAGAGGCAACAGGAGTTTATTCTAGAGGCAACAGGAGTTTATTGAGTAAGGGAGCATTGTGATCCAACTGGTGCTTTAAGAAAATCACATTAGCCGCTGAATGGAGTATGGATTGGAGAAAGAAAAGACTTGAGGCAAGCAGACCCACCAGCAGGTTACTGCAATAGTCAAAGCACAAGGTGATGAGGGCCTGGACTACAGTGGTGTCAGGATCAGGGGAGCAAAGGTGTGAAATTGACAGGACTTGGCAATAGATTAGGATGGCAGTGAGGAGGGATGTGTGGATTGAGAAATAAGGAGCAATCCAGAGTAACTTCCAGGTTGCAAACCTGAGAGACTAGACTAGAGCAGCACTGAAATTTAAGAAACATTGAAGGGGACACGAGTGGAAAATTTTTAGGAAACCATGGACCAGAGGATGGTATCATCCTCTACAGTAACAGGAAAAGTAGAGGTTGGGGAGAGGAAAGAAAGAGTTCTTTTGGGGACATATTGAGTTTAAGATATCTATAGTTCAAGATGTCTGAAAGGCAATTGGAGGTCTGAGATTGGAGATCAGTAGAGAGTTTGGTACAGGATAGGTAGATTTGAGAATCATCAGAAATAGTTATTAAATCCATAGGAGCTAATGAGATCACCAAGTGAAGTAGTATAGAGGTAGAAGAGGGTATAGGACAGAACCCTGACAGACATATATGGTTATAGGGTGATCTAGAGGAGAATCCAACAAAGGAGACAGAGAAGGAGAGGTCAATTAGGTAGGAGGAAAAACAGGAGAGAGACATTCTGGAAAACTAGAGAAAAGAGATATCAAGGAGAAGGGAGTGATCAACAAAATCAAAGAGGGCTGGTTCCTTGAGCTTCTCTCTTCACCAGACTGGCCTAAATAAGAACTCTGGCATGACCTGGAACTCTGACAGCACTTTCTTCTGAATTTTTAAAGCTCATACAGTCACAGCTTCAATATGTCTTTAAGGCAAGAAGCAGGGAGGTAAAGAAACAGAGAGACAGAAAGAGACAGAGACACAGAACCCTGATTCCAGGACAGATCTTGCCAGCAGCCTGGCAGGGAAGCCATTAAAAGATAGGGCACCAGGATTAAATCCCCAGGGATTTTGGACGTAGAATTTAGTGGGAGTAATACCTTATAGGAGTTGAATTAATCTGTGAACTTAATCTACCTCTTGAGTGACTGAGGTGGTATGGAGGGGAATGCTTTCCAGATATTGGCACGATCCCTACAATTGAGAGAACATAATTACTAGAGGCTTGATGATTAATAGGCAAAATACTGAGATTAAACACCCTCAAATCCCTGAAGGGTACCAAAGAATCCTAGGGGAAAGATGATATGTAACATACCTGGCGTTTGGGCAGTAGGAGTCAGAGCAAGTAATTCTTTTGAGCCATTGAAAAAATATACATATGCCATTACTGCCTCAAAATGAAATTCTCCTAAGTAATTCACATTAGTGTACCTCCTGCCATCATACAGAGTACAAATTGTTTTCTGTCTTCATATCTGCTGTGGGTTCCACACATTCTGCCCAAACCTTAAGGTAAATATAAATAAATAAAATAAATACTTAAGGGGGTATGTAGGCCACATAACATTAACAATTTAAGGTGAATGTATGGTCCTTACTTAGAGAGATCCAGAAATATGTTAGAGAAAACACCATGATACTGTTCCTTACTTGAATGGCTAAATGAACTAAGGTTCACTTTTGGTGGACATGAGAAATCCCAAATCTGTCAGCTCCAAGAAGGAGATGTAGTTTTACTGAATGATAGACTTTTAATTTCCAGGCAGACTGATGTTTTGAACTTCAGCAGGTGCCAATGTGTGAAGATGATGAGGTGTAGGCTCTGGGACCCCCCCCCCCCCTTGAGTTTTCCTTGAGTCTTTGAGGTACAGGCTCTGGGAAATGCCTTGAAGTCTGATTGGATCTTCCCACTTGATGAGGTATTTGCAGAGGCCATAAGTATTTCATTGTGGCTGGGCCCAAACCTCTGTTACTAGCCTGGCACTCCATTGTCCATCTGCCTCCCACCCTTGAGCCTATCAAAATATCAATCCACTCTTGCATTGGCCTCATTAACTCCTCCTGAAGACCTTCCCTAAACTCCTGCTCTAGACCACCCCTAGATTCCTCTGTATATAAGAATCCCATCTCCCTTGCATGTGGTGTGAGAGCACCACAGAAGGCCCTAGCACAGACTTGCTCTGTGTGCAATACAGGCAAACTTAAAATAAACTTTGCTTTTCTTTGGCTGAGAAGACTTGAGTGGAATTCTTTCCACAGGACCCGGCATGTTGGTATTTTGGGGTCTCAGGCAACCCCTAACCCTCTAAGTGGGTAAAACCTCTTCATTCCTGGTAGAAATGGAATCCCTTTTGTCTAGATTGCCATAGATGAGTATAGTCTTGATAAGAGATAAGTCTCTTCCTCTAAGACTGAGTGATCAAAGTCCCTTCTTCCAGCCCTTGCTTGGAATAAACCCACTTCTCATTATAATATTCAGACTCTAATTAATTGTTAACCAATCAGAGTTAATTGCCATCTGTTGGGAATACCCACTCTTCCAAGGGCATGTAAGCATTGAGCAGGTTCCATGAGGGGTCTTTGGCATTTGAGAATACCACTGAATCCTTTTATTAATTATGCACCAACATAATTACTAAAATGATTAGTTACCCAGAAATTATGTCTCTTGAACTTTTTATACCCCACATATCTAATCCAAGTCATACAGGAAACTAAAATAAAACCAAAAGAACAGTAATAACAACAACAAAAAACCCAAACCTATTCGAACATACTCAACAAATGGTGGCTCACCCTCAGCATGACAGAAGGGGAGACCTACCTCATCTTGAGACAGCCTCTGCTCTCAGCTGGTTCTAATTGTTTGGAAGATTCTTGTAGAGCCTAAATTGATCTCTTTGCAGCTCTCACCCAGTATTCTAGATTCTCCCTCAAATTTACGTAGAAGATTGCAGTATGATATTATGGTAAAAACTGGAGAAACAATGAAGATGCTGCAGAACTAAAGGAAAACTAGAATGAATTATAGGAAATCTCACCTTGTACTTACAGTAAGCATCAGGCCAGAAACAGCATATTTGTTTTTAAAGCAATTTAACAAGAAGCCATGACGAGTGGTTTTCAGAAAAGACTAGCGTGAAGATGAAATATTAATCATTGCTATT
Source organism: Pseudochirops corinnae (assembly GCA_028646515.1). Lineage (NCBI taxonomy): Eukaryota > Metazoa > Chordata > Mammalia > Diprotodontia > Pseudocheiridae > Pseudochirops > Pseudochirops corinnae. Next base: position 1,643 of record JAQQSV010015804.1, on the reverse strand, counting down.
TTCTATTGTGGATGGAACCCATTAAGTTAGAAAGTGGGCAAAAATGTTCTGCTTTGAGATAAAAAGTACTTATTTAATCACTTGCCAATCAATTGTTCAACTACATCTGTGACCCCAGCTTTCTATCTTCAATCTGATTTCCCAGTCTCCTTTGAAATGATGCAGGTGATCGAGTTCCCACCACTTCTTGGGAAGCTATTTGGCAGTGTAATCGACCTCACACTTAGGATTTCTTTCCTGTTATGCAGTCTAGTTTTCCCTTTGCACTGTCTCATCTCATTACATCTACAGTTTTTACCACGGTATCACATTGCAGCCTTCTATCTAATTTTCAATACATTGTCACCCACTTGTCTTTTTTAGCTCTGCTGCTTAGCAAGCGTTTCTCTCACATGGAATCACTTCACTTTGGAGCCCATTTGCCAGGTGCATGGTACTAACTTGCACCACTGTAGGATGAATTTTCTTTAATTTCCTACTCATCTTTTTTAACCTTGTTCATAGCTTTTTTCTTTAAAAAAAAAAAAACTTTTTTTGATCATCACATGCTCTGAAAAATGTATTGAACAGCAGGAGCAAGATGCTTCCTTTCTTGGAGAGAAATGGAAAAATGTCTCATTATTCTGGTCTATTTATATTAAAACATAGCTGCTCTGCTCTCCTACAGGTGGGCATCTGCAGGTGATTGCCTACAGGAAGTCACTGAAAGTTAATTCAAATGAGTGTACTTATCACAGCAGGGGAAAAAAAATTAACCTTCAGACAGTTTGCAGATATACTTTGCTAAGCATCCCTCAGTGAATGTGTCAGATTGAACAGTAAAATGAGTTTCCAAAGAATTTTCACCTTTCCAAATACAAAATTTGTGACCACAAAAATATGTTATTGATTCACAATCACACAGAAATTCATGTTGTTGTTTGTGTTGTTTTTTTTTTTCTAACTACCCAAATGGGAGTTTGGAAGCCAAATAAATTATCTTCCATTCACACCAAAATCTATTTAATGTAACAGCTCATAATGCAAAAGCTTTTATCCTTACAAATGTCTCTCTCCCTCTCTTTCTCTCTCTCTCTCTCTCTCTCTCTCTCTCTCTCTCTCTCTCTCTCACACAGACACACACACACACACACATACACACACTCTGTCTTGGTGTGTGTGTGTGTGTGTGTGTTTAAGATCTCTACATTTCAAACACTTTATCTTACTCCAAATGATAGAGTATGTTGTCAAAATAAATCATTATTCTTTCAACTTGGTATTATAAGATAATAGGTTCAGACCTGAGTCCATCAAGTACAAACCTCTCCATTTACAGATGAGGGAACTGAAACTAATCATTATCTTGGACAAGTGGCAACTTTTGGCTTGTTGAAGGAAGCACACAGATTGATGAGTGTACAAATCTATGGAAATATCAAATAATTATTTTTTGATCACTGAGTGTTATGGGAATCTAAAGATCTTCCCTGCCCCTAGGCCCTTTGCTGAAGTGGCTACGTGACTTTGAGGACCCTTGGATATTTGAAAGTATACTCTGTTCCCTAATAGGCTGAATGTGGTCATGTGGAGCCTGTGGCGCCAGGCTTGTTTTCCAGGAATGCCCGTGCCTTGTAGCTTTGTGATTGGGCAGTGGGTCCAGA
>JAQQSV010015803.1:0-11987 GCA_028646515.1 Pseudochirops corinnae | reverse complement strand
TTTTGAGATTCTTTCTCCATCTGGCAAAGTCTACTTTTTAAAGCATTCTTCTCCTCATTGGCTTTTTGGGCCTCTTTTGTCATTTGAGTCAATCTATTTTTTAGGGTTTTGATTTCTTCAGTCATATTGCTGATTCTCTTTTCATGATTTTCTTGCCACATTCTTATTTCTCTTCCCAATTTTTCTTCCACTTCTCTTATTTGGCTTTCAAAATCCTTCTTCAGCTCATCTCTAGCTTTAAGGCATTCTTCATGTTTATTGGAGGCCTCTGGTGGGGGTGCTCTGGCTGCGCTCTCCTCCTCCCTCTCTCTCCCATGATCTTTCTTTTCCCCAAAGAAGGAATCTAGGATTTGGTTGCTGTTCTTACCCTGCTTCTTATGCTTATTCTTACTCATGGTTGGTCAGTCCATGATTTTTTTCTTAATCTCTGTGGGGCTCTGCTTCCAGAAGGGAAAGCTCTGTCCTAAATTGCTAGGGTCCTCCCGGCTGCCATAGCTCTCAGGAAGGTGCTGGGTCCTCTTCCTATTTCCGGCTCACTGGATAAAGAAGACTCACAGGACTGACGCCCAAGAACGCAATCTGGATCCAGGTTGCTCAGCGTGAGAGCACTTGGCCTCTGAACCATCGCTTAGTCCCCCTGCAGTCTGCAGGCCGAGGGTACGGAAGCTGCAACGCAGAGGCAGGTACAAAACCTCTGCCTTTTGCTTTCCTGCCCTGGAGGCGCTTTGGCCGACCTCTTTCCTCCCAAGACCTCGCAAGTCCCACTGACCTAGTTCTGAACACTGCCGCAGCTGCAAACCGCTCACCCTCAGCTCCTCGGCTCCTCTCATCCAGCTGCCCCCGGGGCTCAGCCAGGGCTTCAGGCCAGGCTGGTTTCAGTTCGCAGTGCTTATATGGTTCCTCGTAGCCGAGCTGACTTTAGTGGAAAGTATATTTGTGTGTGTTTTGGAGTTCTAGGATTAGTTTCGAGTCATATTTTACCCCATATTTTGGGGTGGCTATGTGAGAGCTGCAATATGTTGCTGCTCCTATGCCGTCATCTTGACTCCCCCCCCCCCCCCAAGACAATTTCAGTGAGAATGGTGAGGGCAGGGTAGAGATCAGGAAAAGCTCACATGTAGGAGATCACAATTGATCTGAGACTTGAAGGAAGTCAGGGTTTCTAGGATAAAGAGGTTAGGAGGGAATGCATTCCAGGCATGGGGGATAACATGCAAAGGCACAGAGAAAGTAGACATAATTTTCCATACAAGAAATAGCAAATAGCCTGGTGTTGCTAGAATGTAGAATACTTGAATAGGAGTAGTGTGAAAAAACTTGGAAAGGTAATTTGTTAAGGTCTTTAAATTTGTTAAGGTCTTATTCTAGGGGCTACAGGGTGGCCTTGGAACTTTTTGAATAAGGGAGTGACATGTTCAGGTCTTCAATTTAGGAAAAATACTTTGGCAGGTGGGTGGAGGTTGACTTGAAAAAGGGAGATACTTGAGGCAGGAAGACTAATTAGGCAGCTGTTGCAATAGTCCAGGCCAGAGATAATGAAGTACTGAAGGAGGGCAGTAGCCATTTGATTAGGGAGAAAGGACTTATGTGGGAGATTTAGGAAAGGTAAAATTGACAAGACATGGCAGCTATTTGGATATGTGCAATAATCTTGACAGAAATAGATTAGGAAGGGAAAGAGGTTTGGGGGAACAACAATTAGTTCTGTTATGAACATATTGGGTTTGAGTCACTTATGGGATATCCCATTGGAAATGCTAGTGATAAGAAACTAAAGGTCAGGAGAGAAACTACAAATGGCTATATATTTCTGGATATACAAATCTAATCTCTCTTCCACATGTCAACTCTTCAATATGTCCAGATATACATCTGGATAGAGATGGCAATTGAAATCCTAGAACAGCGGTTATCAGCCTGTGTGTTGCGACCCCTTTAGGAGTCGAACAACCCTTTCACAGGGGTGACCCTGGAAAACATATTTCTGATGGTCTTAGGAACTGAGACACTGCTCTTCTATGCATCTCTAGGTGGTTCCGCCCACATGCAGATGTGCCCACATATGAGTATTAAAGGGTCGTGGCATTAGGAAGGTTGAGAACTACTGTCCTAGAAGCTGATGAAGTCACCCAGAGAGAATCTACAGAGAAGAGGGCCCAGGTTAGAGCCTTGAAATATACATAAAATTAGGGAGTGGGACATGAATGATAACCCATGAATTGAGTTACAGCTTTTAGTAACTGTGTAACTCTGGGCAAGTCACTTAACCTCTATGTGACTCAGTTTCACCACCTGTAAAATGGACTACTTGTATCACACATCTTCTAGGGTTGCTGTGAGGAAAGTACCTTGATAATAGATTTAGAACTAACAGTTAGAAGTTCTCTAGTGTCTAGTCTAACTCCTATTTTAAAAATGAGAAAATGGAACCCTGGAAGGATTAAGTGATTTGTTCAATGTTACATAGATAGAAAATAGAACCTAATCCCGGGTACTCTATTCTAAGTGCAGTTTCCTTTCTACTGTACCAATAAGAGAGAACTGTGAGTAATTAGTAATATAATTAGTGTACAAAGTTAGTACATGAAATAAGGGGGAGGAAGAGCAAAACTTGGGCCTAGTTTGCAAATTGGTTCAGACTGCTCCATTATAAATACATTTTCTCATGGCAGCACATTCCACCTTAGGAAAGATAGAATTGTCAGGAAAGTTTTCTTTACATCAAGCTTAAATATATCTTCTTACAACCTCCACCTTCTAGTTCCACCCTCAGGGACCAAGTAGAACAAATCTAATCTCTCTTCCACATGGAAACTCTTCAAATTCTTGAATACAGCTATCATGAATCTCTCAAGTCTTGTCTTTGCCACACTAAAAATAGCCATTTAATTAAATTTGTCTTCATATAGTATGAACACAATATTCTAGATGTCATCTAACTAGGACAGAATATAGCAAGCTATCTCTTCCCTAGTCTTCATTCCTCATTGGCTAACATATTTCTACCCCTTTATACTCTCTATATTCCAGTGATTCTGAACCCCCAAAAGCTTTTCTTTATCCCCAACTGTTCCCCAACCCTATTCCCAAAAGTCCCTTTCCAGATAAAATCGCTGCTTCTACTGTGCTCTCTGCAATACCTAGTCCATAATTAACCAATTTGCTTTAATCATTTCAAAACTCCTATTTTTTTGTCACTCTTTGAAAACCTCCTTCCTGATACATCACTAGACATCCCTCTCTTATACAGATTGCATTTTTACTGATGTTCCCTAACTCACTGATTATGGTAGGGGAGTTAGAACACTCCTTGTTCCTCAGACTCTCCCTCTACCGTCATCACTCAACAACCTCTTCTCCTTTGACATTCACACTATTTTCAAATTTATCACTCAATTCAGATCCTGGTGATTGTTACCTATTGATCCTCCCAGGATATTCCCCCTTTTTCCTAATGAGTCCAATGCCTGGATGACAGTCTTTCTCTTTTCCATGAGTCCTGCATTAATATTAGAAGACTTTAATATAAATAATCTATCTTCCTAGTTTCTCAATTTTCTTTATTCTCATGACCTACTCTTTCACTGTTACATATAGAGATGGTCATGCTCCACTTCCATGTTTGTGAACTATGAAGTTCCTTTATCTGATTGTGACCCTTTATCATTCTATCTTTCCCTCTGATTTATAATCTTTAACTCTGTTCTTCAACTTCACAATGACCTCCAATTCCTCTATTTGAATCTCTTGGAGAATTTGTTACTCTACATGATTCACTATACTTGAATCTCTTGCCTGCCCTTGCCCTTGGATTACTCCTAGCATCTACTTCTACCTTTTCATTCTATTTAAATGCTGCTAAACAGAGCTGGGTCTACTACAAATTTATGTTACATAATCTGAATTGTGCCCTCACTACAGCAAGACAATTCTTTTATGCTTCCGTAATAAATTCATTATGTAACTCACCAAAGCAGCTCTTCCAAACATTTTTAACCCTTCTTAAATCTTCCATGGTACCTCCTTCCCACTTTCTCAATTGATGATCTCACCACATACTTTACTAAAAAGTAATTAAGGTCATTTGCTAAGGGGTCCATCTTTTTCCATCTTTTTCTCTTCTCACATCACTCAGATACTTTTCCCCCCTCTCTCCCCATTTACCTTTGTTTCTCATGAAGACTATAATCTCTTTCCTTGCTAAGGTAACTTTTCTATAGGGATCCTTGATCCTTTCTCATATAGTTTTATCCTGCAGGTTGTCTCGACTATCATCCCTACTCTCTCATTTTCAGTCTTGGGGTAGAGCAAAGATAGTAGAGTGGAGCCAGAATTTTTGCCAATCTCTCTCAACAACCATACTCTGCAACAACTTTTAAAAAGTGACAAATCAAATTCTGAGTGGGGAAACTAAAAAAAAAAGTCACAGGGAGTCATTTTTCCAGCCCAGGCAGGGAAGCTTAGGAAGACAGAAAGGAAGGTCGAGGACACTGGGGTGGGGCTGGCTGAGAGTCCAGTGTAACAGAAGTGGCACCAGCTGTGGGATGTGGCTGTAGCAGCAGTGGAAAGTAGCAGCCTGAACACCTGGTCAGAAAGAGATCCCAGGGGATCCCTGTTCTAGCACTATAAGCAGAAGAGAGTGACATCTGGCAGCTCCGTTGCCTGACCAGCTCTGGATCACAGTTACAGGATGGAGAGAGGAGGTGCAGTCCTAGTAATGAGGGAGCAGTGGTCCTACCTATGTAAGGATAAGAGTGCAGAGCAGGAAGACAGTGAACAGGCCTCCCCCTGGATCACACCATGTTGGAAGCACTGAAAACTCATGGACTTCCACTGACCTATGAAAGCAATAGAAAGACAAAACAAACAAACAAAAACAGATGCTCAGGCCAAACATCCCCCTCATCCCCAGAGGTGAGCAGAAACCAAATCTAACATAAAATCTAAGGTCAAGAAAGAGGCTGAAAAAATGAACAAACAACAAAAATAACCTGAACATAAAAATCTACTATGGTGACAGAGAAGCTGAAGACACAAATTCACAAGAAGATAATGACTTGAAAACATCTATAAGCAAAGCCTCAAAGAAACATGCAGATTGGACACAAGCCCAACAAGAATTCCTAGAAGAACTGAAGAGATAAAAAGAGCAAATGATTTTAAAAATAAGATAAGAGTGGTAGAGGAAAAATTGGGGAAAGAAATGAGAGCTATGCAAGAAAATTATAGGAGAATTAACAGGGTCAAGATGGAAGAATAAAAGCAGGGACTTGCTTGAGCTTACCCCTAAACCCTCCAAATACCTGTAAAAAATGACTTTAAACAAATTCTAGAGCTGCAGAACCCACAAAATGACAGAGTGAAACACATCTCCAGTCCAAGACAACTTGGAAGGCTAACAGAAAGGGTATGTTATGGTGAAGTGAGAGCAGAACACAGTCCAGCATAGGCCACACTGGGTGCAGATGGGGCCTGAGAAGGTATCAGGAGACTGAATCACTGGCAACTGTGATGATTTCCAGACTTCTCAACCCACAAAAGCGGAGAACAGCATGGAAGGTCAGTGCGGGACCTCTCTGGGACCTAGGTGAAAGAGAAGTGTGTGATCTGACCCCAGCCCTGGGGTGGCAGAGGTGGCACTGGCAGTGGCAGCAGCAGCAGAAGCAGCAGCAACAGCAGTGGCAGCAGCAGCAGTGGCTACTTCTGGAACTCTGGGCCCACAGATGGTGGGGTATCCAACTGCTGATACAAAATCCCAGAAGCTTAGGAGAGTACACCTACCCCCACTCCCACTCTCACCCCTACCCCACCTCCACTGGAAGCAGAGTCCTGCCTTGACAGGGAGTTAGAAAATCAAGTATTTGACTGGAAAGAAGAGTAAACTGCATAAAAGAAGTCAGACTATAGAATCTTATTTTGGTGACAAAGAAGATCAAAGCATACAACCAGAAGAAAACAACAAAGTCAAAGCTCCTACATCAAAAGCCTCCAAGAAAAATGTGAATTGGTCACAGGCAATGGAAGATCTCAAAATGGATTTTGAAAATCAAGTAAGAGAAGTAGAGGAAAAATTGGGAAGAGAAATGAGAGTGATACAAGAAAATCATGAAAAATGAGTCAATAGCTAGCTAGGAGATAAAAAAAAATGCTGAAGAGAATAACACCTTAAAAAATACACTAACCCAAATGGTAAAAGAGGTCCAAAAAGTCAATGAGGAGAAGAATGACGTAAAAAGCAGAATTGGCCAAATGGGAAAAGGAGGTCCAAAAGTTCACTGAAGAAAATAATTCCTTCAAAATTAGAATGGAGTAAATGGAAGCTAATGACTTTATGAGAAATCAAGAAATTATAAAACAGAACCAAAAGACTGAAAAATAGAAGACAATGTGAAATATCTCATTGGAAAAACCACTGATCTGGAAAATAGATCCAGGAGAGATGATTTAAAAATTATTGAACTACCTGACAGTTATGATAAAAAAAAAAGAGCCTAAACATCGTCTTTCAAGAAATTATCAAGGAAAACTGCCCTGATACTCTAGAACCAGAGGGTAAAAAAGAAATTGTAGGAATCCACTGATTGCCTCTTGAAAGAGATCCTGGGGCAGATAGGTGGTGCAGTGAATAGAGCACCAGGCCTCAAGTCAGGAGGACCTGAGTTCCAATCCAGCCTAAGACACTTAACACAAAACTAGCTGTGTGACCTTGGGCAAGTCACTTAACCCCAATTGCCCCCCCCTCCAAAAAAAAAAAGAGAGATCCCCAAAAGAAAACTCATAGGAATGTTGTAGTGAAATTCCAGAGTTCCCAGGGCAAAGAGAAAATATTGCAGACAGTCAGAAAGAAACAATTTGAGTATTGTGGAAATACAATCTGGATATCACAAGACCTAGCAGTTTCTACATCAAGGGATCAAAGGGCTTGGAATATGACATTCCAGAGGTGAGACAAGTGAGGGTTAAAATCAAGAATCACCTACCCAGCAAAGCAGTATAATACTTCAGGGGAAAATATGGACATTCATTGAAATAGAGTACTTTTTAAGCATTTTTGCTGGAAAGACCAGAGCTGAGTAGAAAATTTGACTTTCAAATATAAGACTCAAGAGAAATATGAAAAAGAAAACAGGAAAGAGAAATCATAAGGGACTTCTTAAAGTTGACCTGTTTACATTCCTATATAGAAAGATGATATTTGTAGCTCATGAGACATTTCTCAGTGTTAGGGTAGTTGGAAGAAATAGATAGATAGATAGATAGATAGATAGATAGATAGATAAATAGATGACACACGGTGAGTTAAATATAAAGGGATGATATCTAAAAAATAAAATTAAAGGGTGAGAGAGGAATATATTGGGAGAAGGAGAAAGGGAGAGATAGAATATAGTAGATTATCTCACATAAAAGAAGGAAGGAAAAGGTTTCACAATGGAGGGGAAGAGGGGGGAGATGAGAGGGAATGAATGAATCTTACTCTCATTGGATTTGGTTTAAGGAGGAAATAACATACACATTCAATTGCCTATCTTACCCTACAGGAAAGTAAGGGGGGAAGGAGATAAGTGGGGAGGGATGATAGAAGGAAGGGCAGATTAGGGCAGGGGGTAGTCAGAAGCAAACACTTTTGAAAAGGGAAAGGGTCAAAGGAGAAAATAGAGTAAGTAGGGGGTGGGATAAGATGGAGGGAAATATAGTTACTCTTTCACAACATGATTATTATGGAGGTGTTTTGCGTGGCTGCACATGTATAACCTATATTGAATTGCTTACTTTTTTTAATGAGAGTGGGTGGGGAGGGAGGAAGGGAGAGAATTTGTAACTCAAAGTTTTAAAAACAAATGACATCCCAGGGCCTGATGGAGAAGGTGAAGCAAATGCCAATGAGAGTTCAGATAGTGAATCTTCTTTTACTGACTGAACTTCATGTTGACCATATAGAATTTATGTATCTTTATAATACATACATCTATAGGAGGGATGTTTTGACACCTTATGTGTTTCAGACCTAACGTGAAATCCATTTCTATTGTTTTGGAGGGTGACAACTTTCAGAGATCATTTCTCTTACAAAATATTTACTAGCCTAAGATTTTTCAGCTCTTTCACAAGCTGAAAAACACAATATTTAGGAATCATCTTAATTTGTGAAAATTTTCTATAATGACTAGCTGGAATTTTGTCTGACCCATAAAGGAATTAATAACTAGCCACACAATCAGTCAAAAATTATTTCTGTGTTTTAAAAATGCAAGGGATTTTTTATTATCATGTTAGACGAGTAACTTGATGAGTGTGCATATTATTACTGCATGGAAGAATCTATATCCCTAGCGTACCTGAATAAGTAAAAATTGAATACCTAATTAAAATAAAGTATAATGGTTATTATGAAAATTTTTTTAATGGGTCAAGTGAAAGCTAATGACTCTGTGAGACATCAACAAGTAATAAAGTAAAAGTCAAAAGAATGAAAAAAAACATAAAAGAAAATGTGAACTGTATCATAAAAAAAGCAGCTGATCTGGAAAATATATCAAGGAGAGATAATTTAAGAATTATTGGACTATCTGAAAACCATGATCAAAAAAGAGCCTAGATATTAATATTTTAAGAAATTATCAAGGAAACCTGCCCAGATGTCTTCGAACCAGAGGGTAAAACAGAATTGAAAGAATCTCATTTTTGATCTTTCCCTAGCTATTGACTCCTATCATGCTGCCTGTTAGTATACCCATATCTTTTCCATTCTTAAAAAAGTCCTCATTTGATCCTACCATCCATGCTAGCATTATCCTAAATCTAGGATGATCTAGGGCAGTTAGGTGTTGCAATGAATAGAAGTGCTGGACCTGGAGTAATTAAAATCTGAATTAAAATCCACTTCAAACACTGATTAGTTGTGTGACACTGGACAAGTCACTTAACATATTTATCTGTCTCTTTTTCTTCACTTATAAAATGGAGATAATATCACCTACCTCTCGTTTGTTATAAATACAAAATGAGATAATAGTTGTAAAGTATTTTGTAAACATTAAGGCACTATAAAAATGCTAAATATTATTATTGTTGCTGATGTTCTCTCCTAAACTCCTTGAGAAAGCCATCTAAAAGCACTGCCTTGATTTCTTCTCCTCTCGCTTGATTCTAAACTTTCTGTAATCTGGCTTCATTCAATTAAAACCGCTCTTTTTAAAGTCACCAAAGATCTCTTAATTGCCAGGTGTAATAACCTTTTCTTAATCCTCATCATTCATTTCAGTCTTTGACACTTTTTGAAAAATTTATTTATTTTTATTTTTCAACATTGAAATCCACAGGATTTTGAGTTTTAAATTTTCTCCCCATCTCTCTCCTCTCCCCACCCCCATCATTTAAATCTCTTTACAGCCTTGCTCGCTCATATCTTTCTAGTGTCTGAGTCTGGATTTGAACTCAAGAAGACTGAGTCTTCTTGACATCAGGCTTGGTGCACTGTCCTCTGCACAACCCAGCTGCCCTGTCCATGTCTGTACCATATACCTAGGATGTTCTCTCCCTCCTTACTTCCACCTCTTGAATTTCCTGGCTTTCTTCAAGTTTCAGCTCAAATTTCACTTTCTGCAAGAGGCCTTTTTCATTCCTTTCTTTCCACCTCTCTCCCAATGCAGAGCTAGTGCCTTCCCTTTGAGATTACCTTCTATCTACTCTGTGTGTATCTGTACACAGCTGCATATTGTCTCCCTCATTAAAGCAGGAGCTTCCTGAAGGCAGACTCTGTGTTTTTGTCTTTCTTTCTATCTCTAAAGCTTTGTTTAACAACTGGCACATAGTAAACACCTAATAATAGCATGCTAGTAGGTGTAATAGTGAATAGAATGTAGGGCCCGGAGTCAGGAAGATCTGAATTCAAAATTCAGTCTCAGACACTTACTAGTTACATAACCCTGGGCATGTCACTTAAACTATGTCTCTTACCTGTAAAATAGGGATAATAATAGCAACTACTTTTCAGGGTTGTTATCTGGATAAAATGAGATAGTATGTAAATTGTTTTATAAACCTTAAAGTGCTAGATAATTAGAAACTATTGAAGGCAGGGCAATTGGGGTTAAGTGACTTGACCAAGGTCATACGGCTAATAAGTGTCAAGTGTCTGAGGTTGGATTTGAATTCAGGTCCTCCTGACTCTAGGGCTGATGCTCTAACCACTGTGCCACCTATTTGCCCCCATTATTATAATTTCCTTGCTTGGCTCCTCCTCCTTTTGAAAATATGTGATACTCCTCTGCACTCCCCGGCTCCCTTTATCAGATTTCTTTTGAATGAGCAATAGTCTTTCAGAACCAGACAGGGTACTATCTTATGAAGTCTCAGTGACAAATATGTTGTCTAATTTTCCTCTTCAAATTAGAATCCCTGCATGCTACTTTGTGCATTTGTACATAGGCATGGCTTTGTCTTTTTTGGATTTTTGTTTTCTATGGATTTTTCAGTATCCTCTTCCTACTCTCTACGATAGCTAGCTTGATGGATATATGTAGGCAGTTTTCTTCTTCCCTCTTCCTTTTCAGTTTAAAGTCCTTTGGATTAGATTTGTAAGGATTCAGTCAATCAGATTCTTCTTTATGCATATTTGGTGCCTAGTTAAATGCTATTTCTATTTCTTTTCTAACTGGTGCCCAGACATTGCTTTCTCATCTATTTAATTTTTATTGTTTTTCTCTTGCACCAAGAAGAAAATAACAATTTATGAAGAACAAGTGCTAACATGAGAGCTGAGAGTCAAAGATCCCTCCTTCCGTGGATAGATTGTTACCCTTTTATTTTTCAATTCAGGAATAGGACAGAAATGTGCCATTTGCTTTGTTGCATGTCTCCTGAGAGTACAGGAGAGAAGGGAATGAGATCTGAGTAATGGCATGTAAGTCAGGGGAGAGAATAATTTTTTACAAAGCTGGTTTGTTGGAAGATTGGATTGGATGTTTGCTCCTTTCTCCTGTTTGCTCTTGAGATTCAGATTGGACTTCTTTCTTCAACATGAAGAGGAATGGGGATGCTTGGCTGCTGCCTGGTGAACTTGAGGCATCATCTTCTTGAACTATTATTGATCTGTAAACAAGTAGATGTAAGGGAAATAAAGGAGTCTAACTTTTGGTGGTCCTAATTTCCTATGGCTGAAAGTATGGGACACAACTCCAATCCTTTGAGAATTATTGTGCACACTGAATTTGAGAAAGTCATTTCTCTCTCCTGCATTTCAGTTTCATCATTTTGTCAAATGAAGGGTTAACACCAAGCAGATTTCTGGACCATTGCTTAAAATATAGAGTGACAAATTTGATGTAGGTTTGGTGTGCTCTGGGAGAGTATTCCTGGTAACACCTGAGGAACTGTCTTAATATTGCATTCCAAACCTAACTCGTTCTGCTTTCTGAAAGGTTACCAAAAACCATGACCCAGATTAACTAGGCTAAGGAGGTTAAAGTCAATGACTCTAAGTCATTTTCTGCTCTTGAAACTATGAATCATGTGATCTTTGTGAACTTATATTTAAGGATGTTAAGAACTAATTTACTTCTCCCAAATCCTTCTCTATCCTTGAAATCACTCACAGAGACTGAACATGGTTAGATTTTTTTCTCTGTTAAGAAGATAGGTGGCGCGGTAAATATGGCACTGGCTCTGGAGTCAGGAGGACCTGAGTTCATTTATTTTATTTTATTTTATTTATTTTTTATTTTAGTTTACATCATTCATTTCCATGAAATTTTGAGTTACAAATTTTCTCCCCATCTTTCCCCTACCCACCGCCCCCAAAACAGCCATCCCATTGTATCTCCCCTCACCCAATCTATTCTCTCCTATGTCTTCCCCCCTCATCCCTCTGACTTTCTGGTAGGGCAGGATGAATCTCCCTACCACAGTGCCTATGTATCTCAAGTTCCAGTTGGATGTAGTTAATAATAATAATATTATTATTATTATTATATATATACATATAT
>JAQQSV010015802.1:0-11987 GCA_028646515.1 Pseudochirops corinnae | reverse complement strand
TTGTTTTGATTTCATTTTATTCTGAGTCTGTATCTTGTCTTCCCTGTCACAAACTTTATGGTCAGGTTTTTTTTGTTTTCTGTTTTTTTTCTTTTGGTCACTTGCTCATTTCCCAGCCTATTTCTTGACTAAACTTTATGTTAAAGTTGTGTTGTGTTCCAAATGTGGGTGTGGGGAGGGACATTGTTTTAAGTTCCAGACATTTTTGTACTGCTGTTTTTAGAACTCGTTTTAAGTGTTTGGAAAATTTTGTGCTTCCAAGGTGCTATCTAGGGATATATGTGATTCCTCTTTGACTGTTCTGGGCTCCCATCTTTACACAGGATAGACCCTTTGATCCCTCTGGATCAAAAATAGTACTGCTCCTCAATTCCTCCGTGGACTTGGGATCGAAGTCACTACAGCTCCTCAGTACTTTCCTCTTGATTCTTCTTGAAAAAAAAAAGTGCTCCCCATCATCCTTGAAGTAGACACAGGAAATGGAATTGCCAAATATTATCTAGTCCCATACCTGGGGTTCCCTGTAATTTCTTTTTTGACCAGATTGCAGGTCCTCTCCTTGTTTTTAACTTAATTTTTCCAAAAGATGTTGCTGCTTCTGTTACCACCACCTACTCAAACCATAGATGTGCCTGCCTCTGTCTCTGGGCCATCTTACACTTTCATGTCATAGATTTCTCCTTCCAGCCTCCTAAGACTTGGCCTCAGGCCTCATGTGGCCCTCTAGGTCCTCAAGTGAGGCACTTTGACGGAATCCAAACTTGACAAAACAAATCCCCTTCAAAATAGGATTTTTTCTGTAAAACTTGGACTCAGTCAAAAGGCTATACCCAAGGACCTAAAAGGCCACATGTAGCATTGGGGTCACAGGTTCCCCACACCCGGTCCTAAGTTTTCTTGGTCTGGAAGCACGTCTCATCCTGATCTCTTGTTATCTTTGGCACTCCAGAAATTGATTTGAGGCATTATTTTAATGCTGTTTGGAGTGGAATGTTGGGAAAACTCAGCTGAGTGCTTTCTCTACAAATGTGGTCTCCAATTTCACATTGTTTAACAAAACAAGACTGAAAAACTATAAAATACAAATAAATGCAATGGCCAAACTTGATTCAAGGGGGCTGGTAATTAAGCAAACCTCCTACTATTTGATGGAGAGGTGATGAACGAGAGGTAGACAAAGGCACATTTGTATTGAGGCATGGACAATACGTTGATGTCTTCTATTCAATGAGCAGTTCTTGTACCAGGGGGCAGAGACCAAGATGGTGGAGCAAAAGGAGGAATTAGATTGAGCTGGCCCTCCAACCACCTCCAATACCTATATAAAAATTACTCTAAAAAAATTTAGTGCTACAGAACCCACAAAGTGACAGAGAGAAACAAGTCTCTAACTGAAGGCAACCTGGCAGAACAACCCAAAGGTTCTGTCACACTGGGCTTAGAGTGGCATACAGTCCCACATGAGCCATATCAGGCAAGACCAGCAGCACAAACACTCTGGAGCACACTTCATGGGACTTATTCACTGACACCTGGGGAGGTTTCCAGACTTCTCAACCCATAAATGCCAAAGAAAAAGTAAAAGGTTGGGGGGGGAACTATGTTGAGTACTATAAAAAGTCTCTTACTTGATTTCCAAAATCCACCTTGAGCTTCTCCATGGTCCCTGACCAGTCCGCTTTTTTTTTGGAGGCTTTTGAGGAAGGAGTTTTGACTTTGCTGTCTTCTTCTGATTCTATGTTTTGATTGTCTTCATTACAAAAAGATATAAAAGAAATAAGATATAAAAGTACTGTACCCAAAAGATGGGTATAGAAACCCATCTTGCCCTACTGAAAAGTTAGGGGGGGTGAAGGGGGAGGATATAAGAGAGAACAGATAGGAGGAAGGGGTATTCAGTAGGCTTGCTATTTTGGGGTAGGGGAAATATGGGGAGAAAAAATTGTAACTCAAAATCTTGTGGAAATGAATGTTAAAAACCAAAAAGAAATAAATTTTTAAAAGAGGAAAAAAATGTTTTTACATGCAACCAGGAAATAAGATACACAGGCAATGGGGTATAGAAATCCCTCTTTACATACAAGAAAGTAAGGGGAGAAATGGGGGCAGATTGGGCAGAGAGGGCAGATTGGGGGAAACAGTATTCAGTATGCTTGCCATCTTGGGTTGGGGATAAGGGAGATATGGGGAGAAAATTTGTAGCTCAAAATCTTGTGGAAATGACTGTTGAAACTAAAAAATAAAATTAATTAATTAATAAATTTAAAAAATTTTACCAAGGGAGAGCTTTAAGGAGAGCACTGAGGAGGGGAGAATAGGGACTTGGGATTATCAGTGATTTTAAAAAGAAAAGGAAGAAGGAAAAGAGCA
Source organism: Pseudochirops corinnae (assembly GCA_028646515.1). Taxonomy (NCBI): domain Eukaryota; kingdom Metazoa; phylum Chordata; class Mammalia; order Diprotodontia; family Pseudocheiridae; genus Pseudochirops; species Pseudochirops corinnae. The sequence goes on along the minus strand of JAQQSV010015802.1, from coordinate 9,617 downwards.
TTTATGAAATTTTTTATGCATAGAAGAGGATAGAAGGAGGGAGAAACACAGACATATAGGACAGCTTTGGATCTAAAATTTAATTTATTTTGTATTTTAATTGAATAGAATATAATTTTTATTTCTATACAATCTTCATTTTCTTTATTTTTTAAGATGGAAATGTTCACATCTTTTAACGTGTGTTTTATTTAGAGTAATTAAAAATGAAAATTCCATTCTATGGGAGAAATCCTTCCAGCCTCTGTAAATACTTGACTAGGGAGCTTCTTTATAAGACTTTACCAATCCTCAAAATAATTATCTGTTGTTCCTAGGGAACTTCCCTCTTTGTGGACTCTACTCCTCTGGGGACTTTTTGGGAAAAAGTTCAACTTATGATCCAACTTTTTCTTTTGTTTTCCTCACAAAAAGTCCTCTCCATTGAAAATTATATACTTTGTAGAAAACAAAAAAAGTCTCAACCCAGTTAAATCAAGGGAGATTTACTAAAGAAAATTAATTTAAAATTAAAACTAGCATAAAAAATTGATTGTTATAGTTTGGAGTTGAGATATCTTTTGGGAAAAGTGTAATAAGAAAGAAACTGGCCAGTCATACAGCAAGAATAAGGAATAACAGATACCGCAATTGCTGTACTGATATTCTTGAAAAAAGTGTAAAAACAAAAAAAAATAACAAAGAGAGAAAGAAAAACCTAGAGGAGGACCTCCAAGATAACTAGAATAGCCTTTGTGGAGACTCTTCGAGATAAAATGAACTGAAATAACATATCCATGAAACTGTTGCTCAAAATTAACCTGTGTAGATATCTGAGGTATTGTTATACATATATTGCAGTTGACAAAATTTGGTTTGAGGTGACTTATGTTCTTTGTTCAAGCTCACACAGCTATTAGAGTTTAGAGTCAGTTGCTCTAAACCTAGTGAGTTCATACTACAAAATTTTTATTCAAAGAAATTAACAAAATAATTGGATGGCTAGGGACTTTTGATTCAGCATCATTTTATGGTCTATGAGACGTTAGAATGAACACCCTGAATATATTATTTAGAAAAAATTTATCTCTACCACTGGATTGCGAGTTCCTGGAAAGAAGGTACTGGTCTTGGACAAGTCACTTAAGTCCAATTGCCTTGCCTTCCCCCCCTCCAAAAACAACAACAACAACAACAAAGACGACTGTTTTTCCTCCTCTATTTATATCCCTAATGCTAAGCATAGTGCCGAGATATAATATAGTAGGTACTTATATTCTAGTTGAGTAACTAGTTAGTTGTACTTAGGCTGTACACAACATGAAGCTAATGATTAGTAGAGCGTCATAAAAGTCCAGACATTAATTTGTTGGTTGATTTGTTGTTGTCATTCATTCTCAAAAAGCACCAAAATGACATAGCTACATTGGAGTCTAACTCTGGCTGATCAGACCAATATGAACTTCGTGGACACATGAACAATTGGGGGGAGGAATGTCTCTAAATTTATGCATCTCTTATTTCTTTTTGAGCTACTGTAATTTTACTTAGCACTTTCTTTATTCTGTCATGCTATCCTGGGCAGTCCTTTGCCAGTGTCTCCTATGTCACCCAATTGATTCCAAAGTTCTTTGGAGAGACCCTGTGACTGTCTTTATATCACTTTTTATGACCTCCGTATTGTCTTCTCTGAGTTCTTCAAGAAATAGTCTTTTAGACAAGCATATGTTTGGCATTTGGCAATCATTGGAATTGTGCTTTCTGTAGTACAGTCTGAATGCTTGGTAGTTCAACTGAAGAAATGATGTTGCTGTCTGGTACCTTATCTTTCCAGGTGAACTTCAGGATCTTCTTGACATGATTCAAATGTAGGTGATCCAGGTACTGGCATGATTCTGATAGGTTGATGAGGTTTCATAGGCATACAACAATGAGGTTAGCAGAATGTCTCTGTAGAACTTCAGTTTGTTAGGTAGTCTAATACCTCTTATCTCCTGCACTTTCCTTCCAAGCTTCCCAAACACTGAACTAGCTCTGGTAATGTGTGCATTAACCTCACAATTTATGTGTATATCCCTGGAAAGTATACTGCTAAGTCACGTGATCTTATACACAGTTTTCAAAATTTCTCTATTTGTTGTAACTGATAATTCTATGTATGGATGGTATGGTTCTGGCTAGTGAATAATCTGTGTTTTCTTGGTGTTAACTGTTGGGCCAAATTAGTACAAGCAGCAGAGTATCCATCCACACTTTGCTGCATCTCAGCCTTTGTGACTGCATGGAATGTACAATCATCTGTGAAGAAAAATTGTGTACTATCTTTCCCTCCTCCTTAGTCTTGGCTGGCAGCTTTTAAAGTTGAATAATGTACCAACACTGTAACTGTCACAGGAGAATTTCTTTCCTTTACCTTTCCAGAGGTGGATAATGTAGGCATCCTTAAATTGCTGGGGTATGATTTCCTCTTACCATATAACCTAGAAATTTTTAGTCAACTTTTGTATAAGCAGTAGACCCCCTATTTTGTAAAACTCAGATGAAATAGAATCAGCAACAAGTGCTTTGCCACAGAAGAGGAGCTGAATCACATTCAAAACCTCTTCTTCATTTGCAATGTTAGCTAGAAGGGATTGACTTCAACTTCAGGTAAATAGTTAATCACTTGAGAATTAATTGGTGGTGGTCACTATGGAAATGTTCAGCCCATTTCTTCAGCATCATTTCCTCATCACTAATCCATGTGGCTCCATCAGCAATGAGTAGTTGAGATTCACCATAGGTCTTTGGCCCATAAATAGCCTTATAGTGCACAGTGCATCTATAGTGCAACATAAAAGCACTTTGGATTGTTATTATAAGCATCTGCCTTCTTACTGAATCAAGAATCCTGTATCACTCAAAATTTCACTTGTACTTAACTTTTGGTGAAGTTAAATATAACCTTCTTAGAGATGGATCAACTATCTTGCTGGTAAATCCTGTGCAGTTCTTACATTCGTTCCATAGGTTCTGAATTTCTTCTTCATTTTTTTTTTGTCAAATCAATCTTAATTGATATCTGTGAGTGTTGTGACCCAAATGAGTAAGTGTAGTGCTATACATCAAATCTCTTAGCTTTCCCTCCAAGATTGTAAGAAACTGTTCCCACCAGGAGAAACACTTGAATTTGTTCAAGTTCAGCTTTCATGGAATGTGAATACTTAGCTTGTAGAGGATGAGTCTATGATCAGTCTAGCACTCTGCACCACACATCACCTTTGTCATTCTCACATCCTGTCTCCTCTCCTTACAATGACAGTCTATTAAATGAAATCGTTTATTGTGAGAGTGTATCCATGTTGTTTTATTGCATTTAGGTAAATGGAAGACAGTACTGGTGATGAGAAGATCATGAGATGCATAACTGATGATGCTATTTATCACTCCATTCCTCCCAAGAACTTGTGAAATGTCTAATAGTCTGTTACTACTCTTGAATTAAAGTCAGCCAGAATAATAAACTTATTCCCTTTCAGCACATTGATGATGAGTATCTCCAAGTCTTTATAAACTTTTATTTTTACTTCTTCAGCATTCATCATCTTGGGATCATACACTCTGAGAATGGTGGCATGGCCCTTTCCTGCAAGTGGCAATTGCATTGTCATGAGCTTGTTGTTCACTCTTCTTGGTAGGCATACAAGCTTGTTATTAGACTAGTTTTGATTACAAAGCCTATACCAGCTTCACAGTGCTTCCCTTCAATGTGGTCACTCCAGAAAACTAAGTAAGCTCCAACTTTGGTATGTTGGCTTTCATTTGCTAATCTCATTTCACTCCGTGTTCCTATGTGGATGTGATACCTATGTTCTATCACAATAGATATTTCTCTTTCAGATCTACTGAATTTCATGTTGTCTGTAAGTGTGCACACATTCCGTATACCTATGTTGAGAGGAATCATCTTTGCAAAGTTTTTTGTATAGTGTGTGTGTGTGTGTATGTATGTGTTGATCACAGAATGAGATACTGGCCCACCATGGTAAGAAGGCCAGAGTCGGGTGAAGCAGGCAATTTTCAGGGAATCTTTTCTACTCCCTTCCTTACACCAGGAGTCGAGCAATGTGTTTCTTTAAAAAGGCTTCTCTGAAATCCAGGGGACTGCTGAATCCCATTGTTGCTTCAGGTCAGTGAGAAAACAACCCTATGACCTGGGTCATCTGTGTACAGGGTTGTGATTATAACTCTTAGTGAATCCATACCTGCTACTTCAGCATTTCTGTCACCATAGGTCATTGAGGTATGTAAAAATGATATAGGTGATGGCTTTTGATTCACACAGAAATTGAATTTAAGTAAGACACAATTGTGTGAAGTCATCAACCTCACTGTCTCTTCCAGAGTCATCAGAGTCCAGAGTCAAGACAAAGCCAAGACAATTGGTGATGGCTTGGAATGCAGTAGATGACCTTGGCATCTTCAATGTATAGCCAAATTCTAAGTATGCCACAGCTCCTGTTTCAGCCACCTTCATGGTCATTAGAACAATTTCTTTTTTCTCATATGCAGCTAATGCCTTTTATTCATTTAAATTCAGTTCAAGTCAATTTGAATTAACATAATTTTATTGAATGCTTGCTATGTACAAAGCACTACGCTAAGCATTAAGCATAGCCATATTTAAATAAGAATCACAGAAACAAAGGTTGTTAGCTCTAGAAGCATCCTTAGACACAATTGATTGAACTCTTCATTTTAGTAATAAATAAACTGAACCTTAATTGTGATAAGACTTATTAAGGTTTACATGGAGGGGGTAGTGGCAGAGTCCAGATTCCATTCAAAATATCTTGATGCCTTGCTACAGTGCTCTTTCACTTACATCTGGAGCATACAGTTTGCTAGCACCAAAAAAGAAAACTGAATGTTGTCATTGCATTTTGCTATTGTGCAGTAAACTAAAACAATGAATGGAGAAAGCCAAATAATTTACCTAATTTTCAGCAGATAAATGAACTAAACAGTGTTCAATGGCTTGGGTTTTCTTCACAGCACTAACTAACCAATTTCCGATATTTGCTGAGATGACTTAATCATTTAGTTATTTTGACATGATATAGACAGCCTGCATCATGTGCTGGTTGATGGAGTTATTGAACATCCCTATCTGGTGAACTTACTTTTAAATAGTAAATTAACCACTGCCTGGAGATAAGTGATAGAATTGAAATGGAAAACATGATTCATAAGGGCTAGAGTACTTATATTTAATTTAGTGAAATAATACAGTTCTAGAAAAGAGTAATCATAGATAAATATTTTTAAACTCTCCAATAAAATCCTACTCTAAAGCCTCATCATAGTATGAAGATACCCTGGGTTGTTTTGGGTTTTTTAAGGTTATAGCAGAGAAATGTAAGCTCTAAAATAAAACATCCATATTGAAAATGCTTTGAGTTTTATCAGGTGTGATTCTTGTCTATGTCCTCCCATAAATTTTCCACAGAGAATGTAGCAAGTTCCTCTTAAATTTGAGAAGAAACAGTGGAACTCAAGGACTGTCCAGTCATTTTGCTTTACTCTCACTAAATTCCTGACCCTTCTCCTTCTCAGATGTACATTTCCGAGATCATATTCTTCATGTCATTCTTTTTACATACTGTCATCAATAAGAAGTCATACCCTGCCTTGCTATAGATCAGTGGTTCTCAACCTTCCTAATGCCACGGACCTGTAATTCTCATATGTGGGCGTATCTGCATGTGGGTGGACCCTCCTGGAGGGTCTCCTCCTGGAGACGGATAGAAGAGCGGTGTCTCGGTTCCTAAGACCATCAGAAATATGTGTTTTCTGATGGTTTTATGAGACCCCTGTGACTCCTGTGAAAGGGTCATTCGACCCCCAAAGGATCACTACCCACAGGTTGAGAACTGTTACTATAGATGTTGACTGTATCATTTACTTCTCAGTGACTATCCAGAGCCAGAGGACTTCATCTATTTTGGATCTTGGAGGTGTCTTTGGGTGGTCAATGACTTTCATTTGATTTTAAAATTGACTCCTTTTTCCCTTGCCTACTTGTCTCATATCATTACATTTTTCCAATAAAATGAGACAAATAAAGGACCCATTCCTAGCCTACATTTTTCTGCTATATTTTTCATTATATTCCAGCAACAAATTGGGTCTGATGCCTAACCTATGTCTCTCTATTGCACTTTGTTTCAAATGCAAGACTGAGTCTTTGGAAAATGCAGTGATCCATGTTTCAATATTAAAATAAATATCACTAAGAGAATAATTATATTAAAAATATGATAGCAGTTTAGGATTTTTGATTGCTCAACTTCTTAATTGCAGTCTAGTTTAACTTCTACATTTGAAAAATCATCATCAATCATTATAATATTTAAACTATATTTAAAAGTTTACAATAACTTTTTACATCTTTTCTGATGATGAATATTTGTTCTTCAGAATTGTGTGAGGAAAATGTTATTATCATTCTTTCCATTTTACAGATGTTAAAAATGAGGTTAAGAGAGAATGGATAATTCACCCAGATCACTCATAACTATCTGAGAGAGGATTTAATCTTAGGTTTTCCTGACTCCAGGCCCAGCACTCTAATTACTATGGATCTTAGATGGCTAAAATTTTGTCCAAGGCAATGGACATCTAAATGCTTGCCCAGAATACACATACTTATAGATCAAATCAAAAAGTTGTCTATTCAACTAAACGTCACACTATTGATAACTTTTCAATGACCTGTCCTATAAATGATATAGACATAGAACTATATATACATTCAATTGTTTATAAATATATGTGCATTACATATATGTGTGTGTATAATATTGTTATATATAGATATGCATCCAAATATGTACATATGCATAATATTAAGGTGGAGTCCAGACCTATGTCATTCATGTAGAAACAAAAGAATGTGTGAAGGAAGAATGTACTATGTACAAAACATTTTGCTATGTGCCTCTGATAAAATTTCCATTAATAAAACTATATAGATTCCTATGATGAGTCATTTCATAGTGCCAAAGATTTGAGTAGAGTAAATTTGTTTTCTAGGTCTCCAATAGCTCTGGCATTTGTAGGATTAGTTCCCTAAGCTACAATTGATGAAGCCAAGCTAGAAGCTGGGGTGTGTTCATGTTCCCAGGTTTCTTGAATTTATCTACCTGCATGGTCATTACAATAGAGATTTTACTTAGAGAGTTGCCTGGGGACACTGAAAGGATGAGTGAATTATCTCAGGTCATACCCCGTACCATCAGAGGAAGAACTTCAGCCCATAGCTTCCTGATTCTGAGTCAAATTCTCTAAATGTTATGCATGTTGTGTCTCATGTGATATATTATGTGAGGTATGTAAGGTATATGATTGATGCATATGGATGAGTCTTGTAATTTTATTCACATATTATCCTATGTCAAGGTCAACTAATTAAGATAGAAAGAGGGATGGAAGGAGAGAGAGAGAGGAACAGAGAGAGAGAGAGAGATTTCAGGGAAACATGATGTTAAAATATTTATCCTTCAAGGGAAAAAAAAGACATGAGTTGCATGAAAAGATAGAGTGTTAACAACACAAAGATTTATATGTTAGAGCAAAGCAACAACTCATACTAACTCCAGTCTATGTGAATTCAAACAGCAATTTTGTGTCCATCTTGAAATGATTTGAAGTCATTATTTGGCTATAGAAGCAGATTATTTAAGTAATACCTGAAGGAATGAAGAAAAAAAAATCAAAGCTCATTACTTATAAGGTCCAATTTGATGACATGATTGTTATTTCTGGAGTCAGAGATCTGTATAGAGAGCTTTCCCCTCAAGCAGTATTTTTCAAATAATAATACAAAAAACATTGAGTTTTTTATTATTCCCCACTGATTCAAAGCCTCACTTTTTTTTTCCAAAGTTGGCTTTGATTCACATAAATATACTGAACCATTGCTATGTAATATAAGAAGGATTGTTAAAATTTTAAGAAAGTCCTTTTGCTAATGAGAAAAAGCAGGAGAAATTAAAGTATAGAGTAAACAGTGGCTAGTAAACCACTTTTAAAAAGAATTCTTTTCTGTTTTGCTCCTTCTTGACTAGAGCTCCACAAGGTGATAAGGCTGAGGATGGTACACAGACAAGAGCCTTTCTTTACATTGAAATAAGTTATTTCCAGTTGGAAATAGCTTATTTTCAAATAAGATGTCTCCTGCAGAAACACATCCAAACTATAATGACTATAGCAGATGTGACTACAGAGATAACTTTGTTCAATGATCTGCTGAGCACTGACATTAAGCCAGGTGTGAAACAGGAAAACTTGTGCTCACCTAACAGGTTCCCTAGTTTTGTAGAAATTATTTTTTGCATAGTGGGATAGAGAGCAGGGTCCTCCATTGGTAGGGAGGTTCTCTAAACGTGGCTATTTACAGATGTCTGTCATGTTATATTGCTGACCATTGAGCAACCTTCCTTTGGAAAGAGAATTGAGGTCAGTCTCAGATGATGAAACATTTGGGTTTAAGTCAAAATCTGTGTGAGACATTAGCAACACTGAGATCCCCTCTTTGAGATGCTTAGCGTTTAGGATTCCAAGAAAATGAAGAAGACAAATAATCACATAGTCAAAGAGCATACACATTTCAAGGATACCTGATATCTCTTCCAATAGGCTTACAGCCAGGCCACACACAGAACAAAAAGAAGAAAGTTGACCACCATAACTGACCTGCACCACTCTCTGGAGATTTGACCTGGCTATTCTTTCTTGTGTTCTGCACCAAGAACCTCCCAAAAGGTGAGTTGACTTGACAGTAGTGGTACATAATCATGAGTCCCTTAGATGCATACTTTTGTCTGACCTAGGTATGGAGAAAACCTGTGGATCTCATTTATCCAGCAGCACTAAAGATTTTACTTCTAGATTTTTTTCTCTTTGATTTTACAATCATTGAAGACTATATCTATCATTGCATTAATTACATAAAGATCTGGAACACTGAAATGCCTCCTCACTGAAATACACGAAAATGAAAAAGAGATTGGCATAACTTTTCAAATGGAAAAAGATTGAATGTAAATCACATGATACTCATTAGTTCATTTCTATGTATATGTATATGTGGATCCATAGCTGGATAGACAAAAAGACATGTTTCAAAGAGACACTATCAATGTGTAATGAACTAGAACCACAAGAAAAAAGGAGAAATAGACCAAGACAGGCTGCATTTAAGAATTTATATAATACTTTCAATAATAATACATTTCTTTCCAGAAGCTCATCTTGTTATCACCCATATTTTTCCAGTGATTGTGGGGCACATGATCCTGAATGAGCTGAAATCATAAATCACACACTCACACACACATACACACACACACAAACACACACAAACTCACATACAAAAAATCAAAAGATAATTTGTGAGTATAAGGAGTTCAGAACTCTTTACTAATGGTAGTTTATTTGTGTGAAATGGTACATAAATCAATAACACATATCTTTTGAGATTCTTTATCCATCTGGAAAATTCAACTTTTTAAGGCATTCTTCTCCTCATTGGGTTTTTGGGCCACTTTTGCCATTTGAATTAATCTATTTTTTAAGGTGTTATTTTCTTCAGTCAG
>JAQQSV010015801.1:0-11987 GCA_028646515.1 Pseudochirops corinnae | reverse complement strand
AGTTTTAGAATACAAAATAAACCCACATAAATCATCAGCATTTACATATATATATATATATATACATATATATATGTATATATATATACACATATGTCATCATCATCATCATCATCATCAACAACAACAACAAAGTCCAGCAGCAAGAGAGGTAGAGAAATACCATTTTAAATAATTATAGACATTATAAAATACTTGGCAGTCTATGTGCCTAGATCATGAGGTCCTTGAGGGCAAGGATTATTATTTTTTTGTCTCTTTTTGTATCTCCAGTACTTAGCAAAAGGACCTGGTATGTAGTAGATGCATATAGCATGAATCTAAATCTTCTAAACCTGATAAAAGAAAACTGCATTCTTGACTTCATGAACATTTTTTGTTATTGTTGTTTGAAATGTAAGTTAAATCCATTTTTTGGAATTTTGTAGCTCTTTGGGCAAGAAGACTGTTATTTTTCTTATTTAATTGTAATGGCACATATTCATGTATGATTTTACTCAAAAGGTAGCTAGAGAGCTTCCTCTAGAGAAGTCAGAGAAACCTATATTAAAATTTGGCTCTAGACAATTACTGGAAATCTCTTAAAATCCAACTGCCTCAGATTTCTCATCTGTAAAATGGGGTTGATAATAATACTTACATTCCAGTGAAATTGGGAAAGTAGATGATATTTGTACATCACTTTGCAAACCTTGAGTACTCTATCAATGTTAGTTATTATCATTGTTTAAAAAGTGCTTTGCAAACACATCCTGTTATTTTGCCCTCACAATTCTACAACCTAAGCAGAAGAGCTTTTTACGATTAATTATTAAAGATACTTTTACAATGAAACAGTAGAAAATACATTCATTTCAATGTATCAGTATGATGTTGCAGGTCAAATAAATTTTGTAATGTTGTAGGAATCTCTTTTCTGACATTAGCTTATGACATTGAGAATTCAGACTTCCATTATCCAAACCTTTATGATGTGTTTTGCATATAGTTATATCTATTATTAGGTAAAAATTACTTTAGATATAAGTAGACATTTCAGTCACATATTAACATATTGAGAGAACCTCTTTTTAACTTTCTTATTTATGACACAATAAAATTTATGATACCTATCCCCAAATCTGTTGAAAAATATATCTAATCATATTTGCCATTTGAAAATTATTAATATTACTTATTGCTCTCATTTTAAAAAAATCTTGTCACATACTCTCTTATGACCAACTACCTTTAGAACATCTCTACTTGGATATTCTGTAGGCATTTAAAACTTAATATGTCAAGAACATTTTTGATATATTTTCCTCAAAAATCCTCCTTCCTTCCTAATTATACTATTGTAGTTAAAACTTCTACAACCCCCCTAGACACTGCAAGTTGTAATCCTACTCATCATAACTCTTTCTTCTCCCTCATTCCTTGTATCTAATTTGTTGATAATTCTTATACTGTCTCTGCAATATTGTTTCACATCTATTCCCTTTTCTCTACTAATGTAGTCATCTCCATGCTTTAGTCTCTCATCAAATCTGATCTGGATTGCTGTAAAAATAACAACAACAACAAACTTGGTTGTTCTTTCTGTATCCAGTTTCTTTCCTTTTGAATCCATTTTTCCACAGAGCTACTTAACTACTAGGCATAAATAATAGGTCTGACCATGTCATATCACTTTCCTGTATAAGAAGGTCCAATAGCTCCCTCTTGTTTTTAAAGGAAAAAAAAATGAACTCTTCAGACTTACAAAGTTCTTCACAATCTAATTTCAGTATCGTTCCAGATTCATTCCACATATCTTCCAGTCAAACTGGTCTGACTCACTTTCCATGGCACAGGTATGCTTGACATACTCTCCTTTCTAAATCCCTCATAATGCAGAACCTACATAATGTAGCTTCTTTCAAGGGTCAACTCTTCTGCCACTTCCCATTGAAACCTTATTCACATCGCCAAACTCTATTTACTAGTACCCTTTCCTAAGAAACTAAGTAGAGAGGAACGGAAAGAATCTGGAGCTTAAAGTTCTAAAATCAAATGCTAAATATGTATATATTATTATTATTATTATTATTATTATTATTATTATTATTATTTACATGCAACTGGGTAATAAAATATACAGGCACTGAGTAGGGAGATCCATCTTGCCCCAGTGGAAAGTCATAGGGGTGATGGGGGAGGATATAGGATTGGGGGAGGGGATATACAGTGGGATCACTGTTTTGGGGTGGGGCTAGGGGAAAGATGGGGAGTAGATTTGCAACTCAAAATCTGGTGGAAATGAACGATGTAAACTAAAAATAAACAAAAGTTAATAACAAAAGAAAAAACAAAAAAAAACCATACTACTTGTGACATGGGATGATTTTGGGGGAGTGAGAGAATATATGCATAGGTACCTATAGTGATGTAAGAAAAAAGTCAATAAAGACTTATTTGAAATAACATGAAATGAGGACCCTCACCTGTTATTTAAATTGTTACTTTTTAGGAGAGGAGAGGCTCTTCTTTCAGATGGAAGCCATCCTCAGTGGAAGACAAAGTGTAAGGAGGAAGTTGTAGTTAAAGGGGAATCCATCCTCTTATCACATGGTGTGTTAAAGTCTTTATATAATTGTAAATGCTAAATTGACTGTCCAGGGCACTTTGAGATACTTTTAAATATTAATCTGCATTATTAACATTTTCCTTCTCATCTTTTTTTTAAGTCTAAACAATCAAAAATTTAAAAAGCCCCAATTTGTAACATTGCCAATTTCCAAGTTAGAAGTGCTCACATTAAAAATTTAACAATTGTCTCTCTTTAGTCATTTCAATCTGACTCCAAGACACCTCTGGAAAGAGCACAATGGAGGTAAGAGACAAGAAAACAACCCCTAGAGAATTTGGGGAAGATGGCTGAGTAGGTCAGAAAATTACAATCTCTCAAGATTTTCCCCCACAAAAGAGTTAAAATATAACATTAGGGTGAAAAAAGTGTGGATGTAAAGAAAAGGAGCATAACTGGGGTTTTCCTAGGACATTTTGAGAAGATCAGAAGCAAAATCCCAGGATGAGTGAGGTTTGGTCCCTGTGAAGAGTAAACGCTTCCAGGTTAGGTTCCTTTTTAACAGCAAACTTCAAGCATCTTAACAATAAGCAGCAAGCCCTGGGGTTAGTTGGTTTGAGAGGCTGTCTATGCCCTAGCCAGCAGAACTTTTACCCCAGGGAGAGGAGTTGAGTGTCTCAAATGGGGAAGATTGAAGGAACCTTTGCTGACAAGGAATACCAGACCCAAGTGTGCTGCAAAGAGCAGCAGAGGTAAAAAGGAAAGAGCACAGTGAGTGCAGAAGCAGTGGGCAGAATATGCCCAATGGCTGTGGGCACTTACAGGAGGTTGGAGGTTTGGCTTTGGTTTCAGGCTTGAGGGGAGAACTGAAGATCTGGGATAAGAGGCACCATCTTTCACACCCCAGGGCTAAAGGTGATTACAAATAATGCACAGGAAAAACAGAAAGAATCCAAACATCAAAAACTATAATGAGAATGGAGATGATTGGGGTTCATCTTCAGAGGATCATATTGAAGAAAAAAAAATAAAGAGGTCACTTGCCCAAAAAGAATTCATAGAAGATTTTTAAAAAGTCTTTAAAAATCAAATGACAGAGATGGAGGAAAAAACTAAAAAAGAAAATAAGAATAATCCAAGAAAAAATAAGAAGGTTATGAAAGGAAAGTCAATGAATTAGAAAAGGAGATCCACAATCTTAAAGATGAAAATGACATCTTGAAAATTAGAATTTGGCAAAGTGAAGTCAGTGAAATTATAAGAGATCAAGAAATGATTAAACAAAATATGAATAATGAAAATGTAGAAGAGAAAGTGAAACATAAGAAAAACAACAGAATTGGAGAATAAAGAAAAAAATAAAATAATAATTGGACTAATTGAAAGTTATAATAAAAAAAGAATCTTGATACAATAATATGAGAAATAATTAAAGAAAATTGTCCTCAAGCATTAGAATGAGGGAGGAAAATAGAAATAGAAAAACTATCAATCACAACTTAAAAGAGATACTATGAGGAAAACTCATAGGAATATCATAGTCAAATTCCAAAACCTCAAGGAAAAAGTATTAAAAGCATCAAGATTAAAGCAATTTAAATATGCTAGTGCCACAATTAGAATTATAGAAGACCTAGCAGTAGAGACCTTAAAGAACTGCAGGTCTTGGAACACAACATATCAAAGAGCAAAAGAACTGGGGCTCTGGCCAAAAATATCATACCCTGCAAAGTTAAGTGTGATCTTGAATTAGAAAAAAAAATGAACATTTGATAAACTCTCAGACTTTCAAGATTTTGTTTAAAAAAATCCTGAACTTAATAGAAGTTTCATCATACAAGAACCGATGGAAATATGAGGTATATAACAAAGACAGACTATAAGGACAGAGTGTTTACCTTTTATATATGTAAAATGCATATCTAAGATTTTTGTCAATAATTAGTTCATAAGAAAAAAATTAGGTAAACCTGAGTATGACAACCAAGGGAAGTGTAAGATACACCCCAAAGACAGATTATTAGGCATTCATAAGGACAGAATACACACACACACACACACACACACACACACACACACATACACACACATACATATATATGCATACACACAAATATATACATATATAAACATATATGTATATACACATGTGTATATATGTGTATGTATACATATATAATGTAAAAGGTATGTCTAAGATTTTTATTAAAAATTGGGCACCTCATAGTAAAATAAATCATTTAGGGAAAACTAGAAAGAGTAATAATTTTATACAAATGAGGTGCAAGAGGAAGAATTGATACAGAGGAATTAGATGGAGGAGACGGCTGGTAGTTCTGGTAACCTACTTTCATCAGGAATGGATTTAAGAGGGATATCTATGTATCTAAGTGTATACACATACATAGAAGAATATGAAAGTCATCTACATTCAGAAGAAAAAAAATGGTAGGGGTATAGGGAGGGGGAGAGAACAATGGAGGGATGTTTACAGGGAAGGGGGAGTGAATAGGTAAAAGGGATATATAGAAGGGTGTTTAGATTTATGGGAATAGGAGGATAGGGGAGGGATCCTTGGAGAGGGGTAAACAAGTAATGGAAAGGCAAGGTAGACAGTAGAGGGAAACTATATGTAAACATATATGTACATATTTTTAGCTATAGAGAAACATATCTAAATTTTATTGTAGTCTTCTGGGGGGGAAGCAAGAAAGAACAAAGTAAAAAGGTGCAAAACAGATAAAGGAAAACTCACAAGGAAACAAATATGGTCAATTCTCAACACAATGTTTTATTTATCATATAGGTTTTCTTGAAATGAAAATGTATTGTATATTTTGAATCCTCTCTTATTTTCTGCTATGCATACAGCAGCATGCTTTTTTTTTTCTTTCTAACTTTGTATGTAAGTTCCTATATTTAAGTTTATGATATATTTTTGTTTCTTTTCTCTCTTCTGTATTTGTGTTCTGGTGCTTGAGTCTAAAATATATATATATTTTTTAAAGAAAATGACTTATACAAAGGTTATCCTTCAGGACAAATCACTTCTTTCTGTCCTAGAACTCCAGAGAGTTTCGAAGAATTCTATGAATGTTTTCTTCCCATTTTATAAATGCTAATGTGGTAGAAAAATATCTAGGACAAATTTATCTTTTATCCTAGATATTTATGCATGTATGTACATACACACATACACACATGTATATATTTACATATTCATATAGATTCATATGTGTATGTATATTTTATAACTATAAAAATTGAGTCATTATGCATAAAGTATGTTCATATTTAGTAGAACATCCTATCTAGAAAGGTATAGACTTGAATTTGGTGACAAATCTGAATTCATTTCCATTGGATGCTTCAGGAAATGTTTAATGAAAGTCTGGTTATATCTAATCACTAAAATTTGTTCCCTTTGTCCTTTTTATTTTTCTTTTTACAACATAGTACATAAATTCTCTGTAACCCTGTGAAATTTATATTTGTGGAGTAGAATTACAACATATATTTTGGAAAATACACATTTTTATTTCAGGAAAATATTAGGAAAGAATTGTGGGGCAAAAAAAAAAAGACTTTTGAATGTTAGAAGGGGATGCTGGAAATTCATATACTGATACTATATATATATATATTTCATAATCATAAATGAGAGTAATAAAGAACAGGAAGTGGAAGGGGATATCATATAAACATATTCTTGATTTGGGGAAATTTATGAGAAATCTTTCTTTATAAAAAGTGAGGAAGGGATATAGAAAAAAGGAGAAGAGAAGAGAAGAGAAGAGAAAAGGAAAAGGAGGGGAGAGAAGAGGAAAAGGAGAGGAGAATACTAAATTGCCATAAACTTGGGCAAAAGTAGGATTATGTTTCAGCAGCATGTCAACTAAGAAAAAAATGCATTTTCATCAACTCTTTTCCTTTATTGTGGATATTGTGGCCAATATCATTTGAAAAGAATCTCACCAAGAATACACTGAGATTCTGATAATAATTCATAATGGTAAGTAAAGAAGTACTAAGTGCCTTGTTTTCAGCCACTTGAGTATTTAGCACTTTGTTTGAGCCCCTTGTAATTTGAATGTGGAAGGAACTTGCTGATGCAGGATGGAACAGGAAGGAGAACCACCATACATAAGTTGGAGCTCAAGCTGGGACAGAGCAGAACTTAGGAGAACACCTGTGGCCAGCACTCTTTTTGTCTGTTCTGTGTGTGTTGGTTTGACAGAAATGGTGATGGACTTGAGGTGTCCTGGACACTGTGAGCTTCAATATGGAATGGGAACTGGATGGGAAACTGGACAAGGAATTGAATGACAAGCTAGACATGGAGCTGGATGAGGAGCTGAGAGCTGCCTGCCTGTGAATGCAGGTGATAGTTGGGTTAATTCAGGCAAAAGCTGGGACCATGAAAGAGGAACCATGGAATCTGGGAGCCAACCTGAAGCCAAGATGAAAAGAGCTCTCCTTGGATACTTAGTGCTGATTGAGGAGATCATGATTGGCTGTGATCTAGGGATGGGAGAGTTTTGTACTTTGTGCTTTGTACCCCTTAAGGAAGATTGAGTTAAAGATGATTGGGTAACTAGTTTCCAGTCAAGAAGAAAGAAGACTTTCTGACTGATGGGATTAAAGCAATGTGACCTAGGGATGCAAGACCTAGGGGTGTGCAGGTATATGGTGGAGTAAATAGAACACCAGACTTAGAGTCAGGAAGACCTGAGTTCAAATCTTTCTTATATGTGGGCTTTCCCAAGGCCCTTTTCAAAGAATGGGAGACATATGGGGGAAGATGTATTTCCCTGTTGGATATTTCATTTTATATAAAAAATCAGGGGATAGTAGGACAATTATCTTTTTTTTTTTAAAGAATCTTGTGTGATGTAAATGTAAACATATGAAATACTTTGTTGGAGGAAAGTTTTTAAGATTGTGTTTTGTTCTTTTCAATCAAATACTTTTATACACACATATACATATATACACTACATATTCACATATATAAACTATCTATCTATCTATCTATGCATACATACATACATATGGACATATACAATAACCACAGCTTCTTTACACATTTTTGTCATTTCTGTCACTTTGAAAGTATTAAGATAAAGATAATTACCTGTGAAAACCTCCTGTTCCCTTCCCGTATTTTCATCAAAACTCCCCAGTTGAAAATTCTGAAACATTTTTTGGTGTCATGGACCCACTTTGACTGTCCAGTGAAGTCTTCTCAGAAAAATGCTTTTAAATACATTAAATGAAATACATAAGAATATAAAGGAAGTCAATTATAATGAAATATACTTTACCTATCATCTTCCTATCATTTATTTTAAAAACTAGTTCATCATCACAAGATTAAGAAATTCTGTACCTCAACACATAGAGAATATTCTTACAAAATTCTGTATTAAATAAAAGGAGCAATATAGTATCTTGGATAGAGATGTAGGCTTAGAGTCAATTAGATGTGAGATCAAGTTCTACCCTTTTAATATACTGTCCACATTTAACCTCTCAGTAGTCTAGGCAACTCTCTAATATTAAGAATTAAAGAGCAGTTGTTGGTAGGAGTTTCTTCACGAGACATTCTCTCTACTATTGAGATGACTGCTTTGGTCCTTCAAAGAAAATGAAAGTAATCATGCTTCAGTAATTAATATTGCCTCTTAAGTCACTTTTGAAAATGTTACTGTATTTGGATATATATGTAGGTATATATACAAATGCACATATTTATATTGTGTGTATGTGGGTATGCATGCATGTATATTGCAGGTAGATGGTGGAGTAAATAGATCGCCAGGCCTAGAATCAGGAAAATCTGAGTTCAAATTCAGCCTCAAGCATTCACTCCCTGTATGACCCTGGGCAAGTCACCTAAACCTGTTTGTCTTAGTTGCCTCATTTGTCAAAAGATCAGCATAAGGAAATATCAAACCATTGCACTATCTTTGCCGAGAAAACCTCAGAATGGGGTCACTAAGAATCAGACATAACTCAAACAACTGAACGACAACAATATCTGTCTATCATCTCTCTTTCTGTGTTTGTGTGTGTGTATAAATTGTATTAGATTCTTTTGATAGAAAAGGAAAGCGATTTTATTTCCATACTTTTCAGCATCTTTAAGAGTGCAATATCTTGTCAAAAGCATTTTCTTCATTTATTATCTTTCCTGTTAGACTTATATGTTTAATGTAACTTTTATTATTCATCTGCTCCATTGTGTTTAATCTCTGGAGTGCTGAAAAACATTGCACTTCATCATGGTGAATGGTTTAATATATTATTACAGCTCTTCAACATTTTATACAATGATTTAATATCAAATTTCACTAGTGATAGTAGTCTGTGTTTTTCTTCCCTTGTTTTATCTTCTCTTCTCTTGAACAACTTGACATTTTTCATTTCAGAGAAAGAGTATAGTAAGGTATCTTTATATTTTGTGAACTATTTTGTAGCATAAGTATCAGCATTTCTCTTTATTTTCATGAATTTTTGTTAGTTGTATTTATACAAGATCTACATGTATCTTGGCAGACATCAATCAGTTAGTTAATGTATTTTGTCCATTTCAAATGGAATTTTTCTTTCTTTCTTTCTTCTTCCTTGTTTGCCTAGTAACAAACAGAAATGCTGAAGATTTGAATGAATTTATCTTATATCCTACTATTCACTAAAACTAAATTTTCCACAGGTATGATTTATTTTTTTGCCTATACCTATCCCTTTTCTTTCTTTCATTCATTCTTTCTTTCTTTCTTTCTTTCTTTCTTTCTCTCTCTCTCTCTCTCTCTCTCTCTCTCTCTCTCTGTCTCTCTGTCTCTCTCTCTGTCTCTCTGTCTCTCTCTCTCTTTATTTATTTCTTCTCATGTTTATGTTGTTATTCATCCTTTGTGCTCAAAGAAGACCAGAATGATATTACAATGTCAGACCAATTACAGGGCATATGGCTCTGACTGATCAGAACAATACAAGCTCAGGAGACTCTACCACAAGCCAGGCACAAATAGTGCATATGATGATTTGGGAAAGAGAAGTCTCAGAGTTTGTGCATCTCACATTTCTTTTGAGATACTACAATTCCACTTTGCTAATAGAGCAAAGCACCTTCTTTGATGCAGGCAAACCATGCTGGTTGATCATGTGCTAGTATTTAACCTATCTCACAATTGATACAAAATTCTTTAAGAAAGACCTTGACAGTATTATTGTATTGCTTCTTTTGATCAACATATTAGTGTCTATCTCATATTAGTACTCAATAAAATAATATTTTAGGCAAACATATGTTTGTCTTCAAAAAATATGGTGAACCCATCTGAGTTTTGCCTACTGCAGTAGAATTTGAATCTTTGCCAGTTTAGCATGAGAAAGAACCTGTCTCTAATACCTTATCTTGCCAGGGGTTTTTCCTAAGACAATTCAAATTGAAGTAGTTCAATTTTCACGCATGGAGCTGGTAGACTATTCAGGTTTTGTAGGCATAAAAAATAAGGTCAGCACAACACCTCTGTAGACCTTCAACTTGTTAGGCAGCATGATACATCTTTTCTTCAATACTTTCTTTCAAAGCCTCTCAAACTCTGGACTAGTTGTGGCAATGCATGTGTCAACCTTAATATCTACATATACATCCCTGGAAATCATATTGCCAAGGTAAATGAAATTATCAACAGCATTCAAAATTTCTACAATTGTTATAACCAATGATTCAATGTTTGCATGCTGCAGTACTGTCTGGTGGAAAACCTCTGTTTTCTTGGTGTTGATTATCAGGATAAAACTATCAGATGCTGAAGAAATTAGATCCATATTTTGTTGCATCTGTCTCAGAGGCTTCGTTGAATGAAAATTTGCAAACAAAAAGTCATATACCAATTCTCCCTCCACGCTAGACTTGGCTTGTAGTCTTTTTGAGTTAAATCATTCTGAATTATCATTATTGCAGTAGTTTAACTTTGATGCTGTTTTCATCTTTATTGAAGACGTCTGATGGTATTGCTAAAAATATCATTTTAAAAAATATCAGAAGAAGCATATAGTCCAGCTTCAATCCACTAGTGACCAAGAAAATGTGTGAGAATCATCCATAATCTGAAATCCATGCAAGAATGCCATCATGAAACTGGTGTATGATGCTGATGAACTTCTCTGAGCAACTAAATTTTGCCATGATCTTCCATAGGCCCTTGTGACTGATAGTAATAAAGGCCTTGAAAGTTAACATTGTATGCACACATTTGTTCTTTTCCTGGCATTTTTTTTTCTGGAATTGTTAGGCAGAAACACCATGGTGACCATTCTTCAGTACTTTCTGAAGTCTCACTGGCTCTTGGCTATATGATCATCTTCTAGGAGAAGAATCAGTTAATCAAGAAGGTATCTGGAAAGAATATTACCAGCAATTACTAAGACACAGACACACTCTCTCCTCTCCATGATTGTCAGAGGAGAAACTGTTTCCTTTCCCTTTCTCCATTGCCTTTTGTTTTTTTCATTTGTTTGGATCTGTTTAATACTATCTTGATTTCTCATAAAGTCATTTGCTTCCATTTGCTCCACTCTAATTCTTAAGGAATTATTCTCTTCAGAAAGCTTTTGAGATTGTTTTTCCATCTGGCAAATTCCACTTTATGAGGCCTTCTTCTCCTCATTGGCTTTTTGGGCCTCTTTTGCCGTTTGAGTTCATCTATTTTTTAAGGTGTTATTTTCTTCAGTCAGGTTGTTGATTCTCTTTTCATGATTTTCTTGCATCATTCTCATTTCTCTTCTCAATTTTTCCTCGACTTCTCTTATTTGGTTTTTAAAATTCTTCTTAAGCTGCTCTATGGCTCGTAGGAAGTCTTCGTGTTTCTTGGAAGCTTTTTGTGTGTGAGTTCTGACTGTGTTGTCTTCCTCCCATTCCATGCTTTGATCCTTTTTGTCCCCAACGAAGGAATCTAAAGTTCGGTTGCTATTCTTACTTTGCTTCCTTTGCCTGCTCATGTGCCAGTCAATTACTTGATTTTTTAGTTCTGTGGAACTCTGCTTCCAGAAGGGAAAGCTCTGTCCCAAAACACTGGGGTTTTCACAGCTGCCAGAGCTATTTGGAGGCTGGTGTTCTTTTGCAGCCTGTAATGCCATGCACCAGGAGATTCCCAAAGGAATGCTACTGTGAACAACTTTTAGAGTTCAGATTACAAAATATAGTGAACACTCTGTTTATTCCATTACAAATCAAGACAAACATTCAAAACATTACATCTTATCACAGAAAAGGGCCACACAGTTTTCACTACAGAGACCACAATATTTAGAACAAGGAACAACAGAATACTCAAACTTCCACTCATGGGGCAACTCAATCATCAACAAGAAACAATAGAATAATCAAACTTCCACTCATGGGACAACCATTAACTTACTCAGTCACTAATCT
>JAQQSV010015800.1:0-11988 GCA_028646515.1 Pseudochirops corinnae | reverse complement strand
TATATCTATATATCTATCTATATCTATCTATCTATCTATCTATCTATCTATCTATCTATATATATATATATAAACATTTGATTTTAGAACTTTAAATTCTAGATTCTTTCCCTTCCTCCCTTGTCACTCACCCCCACTGGAGATACAAGCAATTCAATACAAGGCCGTACATGTGTAGTTACATGGAACATCTCCATAATGGTCATATTGTGTAACACTGATGGTATTTCCCTCCTTTCTATCCCACCCTCCCCTTGTTCTATTCTCTACTTTGTGCCTGTCCCTTTACAGAAGTGTGTGCTTCTAACAACCCTCCCCCTCCACCCTGCCCTCCCCTTCATGATCCCCCCTCTCATCCCCTTCCCCCCTATTCTCCTGTAGAGTAAGATACCCATTTTAGAGTGTATGTCATTCTTTCACTAAGTCAAATTCAGTGAGAGTAAGGTTGACCCATTCCCTTTTTCCTTCCTGTTCTTCCCCTCCATTGTAACAGTTATCTCTTGCCTCTTCTATATGAGATGATTAACCCCATTCTGTCTCTCCCTGTCTCTTCTCATTCTATTCCTCTTCCACCTCTCAATTTCACCTTTTAAAATATCATTCCATCCTGTTCAATTGATAAGGGCATTTCTTTCCATCAAAATATCATTACCTAAGTCACTATGTTAGTGCTGCTATTTACTTTGTATGTCAGTAAGCTTCTTAACAGATGGGCAGAATAGGGTAATATTCCAATTGGTCAAAAAGCACTGATTAAGTACTTATATATGCTACTCACCATGCTGAGTGCTAGTAATACAAAGAAAGGAAAAATAGCCCCTGTCCTCAATGAGCTTACATTCTAATAGGGTAACAACAGTATGTAGGGAGAAATTGGAGACCTGTCAAAGAAAAGACTGCATGAGCAATCTGCCAGAGCAGACAAGAAGGGATGGAATCAAGGGTAAGAACAGAAGGCCTGGCCTTGAGAAGGAGCATTAGAGACTGGAGTAGAGGAAAAAAGAACGGAGGATGACATCAAAGAGCCCTGAGATGTAGTGAAAGGGAAAATAAAATAGCCTCTATTTTCTCAGTACAACGGTGAGAATTTTCTTTTCCAAGTTTTCAGTGACTGTGGTTGCTAGGAGCAAAGGGTCCCTGCAGAAGCAGTTGCCAAGCTGTTTCTCCATAGGATTTTGCTTCCCTCCATGATGAGTTTGGGGCTGGGCCAGAAAGTCACTACTATTCTCAAGTCTCTTGGGTTCTGAGTCCTGGAACTTACTACATCTGAAGGGAGACCATTCCATTTTGGGAATGGCTCTAAATTTTTCTTATGAAGCCTAATACAGTGTGGTTCTCAGTTCCCCTCATACTCCTATAACACTTGATCAAGCCGATCAAGGTCCTACCTAAAATGTGGTGCCCAAAACTGAACACAAATCATCAAGTAAATCAACCACTAATTTGCAATCATGCATAAGCTCCAACTCAAGTCTTTAATTTCTCATTCTGACCAAAGCAGAGGGAGTGTTGTGTGATTTTTTGTTTGCAGATGATTGTACATTCAATATAGCCTCTGAAGCTGAGATGCAACAAAGTATGGATCAATTCTCTGCTGCTTGTGCTAATTTTGGCCTAATAATTAACACCAAGAAAACACAGGAGCTCCATCAGCCACCACCACACCATCCACATGTGGAACCATTGGTTACAGCAAATGGAGAAGTTTGGAATGCTATGGATAAGTTTACTTACCTTGCTAGTGTACTTTCCAGGGATGTACACATTGATAACGAAGTTGATGTATGCATTGCCAGAGCTAGCTCAGTGTCTGGGAGGCTCCGAAGGAAAGTATGGGAGAGAAGGGATATTAGACTGACTACCAAACTGAAGGTCTACAGAGCCATTGTGTTGACCTCATTGTTGTATGCCTGTGAAATCTGGACAGTGTACCAGCACCATGCCAGGAAACTGAACTGCTTCCATGTGAACTGTCTTAGGAAGATTCTGAAGATCACCTAGCTGGATAAGATACCTTTCTCGAGCTAAACTGCCAAGCATTCAGACTCTGCTTCAGAGATCTCAAGTCCGATGGGCTGGCTACATTGTTTGAATGCAAAATGTATGTTTGCTAAAAAGACTATTTTATGGAGAAGTCACACAGGGCAAGTGTTCACATGGTGGTCAGAAGAAGTGATACAAGGACACTCTCAAGGTATCTCTTAAGAACTCTGGAATTGATTGTGTGACATGGGAGACACTGGCAAGGATCACTCAGCATGGCATGCCCACATCAGAGAAGGTGCTGTGCTCTATGAGCAAAGCAGAATTGAAACTGCTCCAAGGAAATGCAGGATGCACAAATAAAGAGAATCCACCCCAAATGTTCACATGGACTATTTGTGCCCAACCTATGGCAGCACATTCCAAGCTTGGATTGGTCTAATAAGTCAGCCACAGTCCAACACACTGAAACTTGACTCTAGCACAGTGATGTCATTTTGGTCCTCTTCCAGAGAACAAAGGACAACAACCAACCAACCCTGGTGAGCAAAGTGCTAATTGCCCTAAAGCGAGGAGCCCCAAACCACCAATCAGCTGAATCCATCTGAAAGAAACAGTAAAGTCAGGCCAGATTACTCCTGCCTTAGGCTTCCAGGAGTTGAGCTATTAATATGCGTATATAGTGAAATAATCAGTGAACCTGAAGTCAAGAGAGATCTGAGTTTCAATCCAGATTCTTATACTTATCAGTTATGACCTTGAATAGGGCAAAAATACTTATAATCCTTACTTCACAGAGTTGTAAACCTTGAAGTGAAGCACTGCATTGATGGTGCTATTCTTATTACCCTTTTTAGAAACATATGCAATTTAAAAGATGACACTGGGTAAGCCTATAATTTAACCCAAAGGAATAAATGGCTTAATGTAGAATTTTTGGTTCTGTGGCAGGTATTAAGTGAGATATACTCGTCTGTGTACATAATACATATCAGATTATATACACATGCATGTTTTATATGTATATATGTATGTACATACACACGTATATCTAATGTTCTATTGCTTTCCTTTTTTTTTCACCAACACATTACAATAAACCCTGGCCTGAGAGAACCCTCTCTTACAACAAAAACAAGTAAAACAAACCAACACAGCAACTATATCTAACAATAAATGTAACAATCCATACCCATATCAACTCTTTGGTAAAAGGAGGGAAGTACAGAGTTAATCATAATTAATTCTCTGGAACCAAGATAAAACATTGTATATGACCTGAATTTTGATATCCTTTAATGTTTTCATTCATATCACTGTAGTTATTGTGCATATTGTAGTCCTGGTTCTGATTTCTTATGTTTGCCTCATGTTTCTCTTAATTTTCATATTTATCACTCTTATGCTGCGATAACATTTCATACAGCACTTTTTTTTAATCCATTCCCCATCTACTGAGGACAGGAAATATATCTTAGGCAGGAGGACTTTTCCAGAGCTCCTCAAATCAAACTCTGTAAATAACCCCCTTATTCCACCTACCAGCATGTCCCTGCACATGTTCAAAGCGTCTTATAGCTTCATCATCATGATTAAAATAATCCACAATATACAAGTCCTGATCTCTGACACATGCTCCAATTAAGTTTTCTCTAGGCAAAACCAGTATAGTTCTAGTCTATTTCTTGGCATAAGTATTCTTATATATAAATATCCCGAGAAGTCAAACAGGTGACCCAAATAGCACCAAAGAGAGTCGATACTGTAATTACCAACCTGAACACTGTGTTACTGTATCATTTATTAGATGATTACTCTTGAAATGGGCTATGGAGATGAAGAATCTATATTTTAAAAACTGAGAATGCGTTAGTGCCATTAAGTGTCTATCAAATCCCATTACAGAATCGTCTAGATTAGCACGACAACAAAAGGAAAGGCAGTACTGTACTACTAGGCTGCTTCTTATTTTACTTCCTAGCTCTTCAGAGTATACGACTGAGCTGATAATGAATACCTAAGAAATCGGAGATGACACTGCCTTCATGATAAACAGCACTAATATAAATGTAAGGTCTAGAAAGACTTATGAATACTTAGTAGAAGTAAATTTCTGGCAGAGCTACCCCTAAAACTGATACAAAGAATCTTAAAGAAATTAGAGCGCACAGAAAGAATACTCCAGACAATAGCTAGTGTTTTGTTTTCCGCAATTATGTAAAAATTTATATTATATTATATTATATTATATTATATTATATTATATTATATTATATTATATTATATATACCACTCACCATGTTAAATGCTAGGAATATCAAGAAAGGAAAAATAGCCCCTGCCTTCAAGGAGCTTACATTCTAATAGGGGAACAATAGTGCATAGGGAGAAATTAGAGGTCAATGAGAGAAAAGATTGCCTGGGCAATATGTCAGAGCAGACAAGTGGAGGGAATCGTCTGGCTACTCTATTGAGGCGTGGTTGCTCACCCCAACCTTTGAAATCAATTCCACCCATGCTTCAACCCATTTTAAACCCGGGAACATGGAGACATGTTTGTTAACTGGATCCTTCAATCTGCTTTCTCCTCACAGACATGTCATTCTCTTCTAACTTCCCCTCCTGTCTGTGCAGTATTCTTCAACACTCAATCATCCCTTTCTGGATCTAGGGCTTTCCCCATTTGCTAACAAGCACTCCAACCTTTGCCAAACCATACCTACCTAGCCTATGCAAAAACAGATCCTCTTACCCTGTATTGTCCCATCCCATTGCAGTTCGTGTTATAGCTCTAATGGAGAAAGAATTTCCTCTCTAATATCTGAAAAGATCAGTATTTTCACAGATGTTTCAGTTCTTCATGAAATGTCTATGTTGAGGCATTAAAGTTGTGTCTGACTTTAGGGACCCCATTTGGTGTTTTCTTGGCAAAGATACTGGAGCAGTTTTCCATTTCCTTCAACAGCTCATTTTACAGATGAGGAAACTGAGAGAAACAGGGTTAAGTAACTTGCCCAGTCACACAGCTAGTACGTGTCTGAGGCCAGATTTGAACTAATGAAGATGAATTTTCCTGACTGCAGATCCAGCACTTTATCCAGCGCACCACCTACCTGCCTCATGTTTAAGGATTGAGTACACCTAAAAAAAGCTGCTAAGGCTAAACTTGCCTTGTATCTTACACATCTAATTAAAGTCTAACTGAAAAAGAAGGGGTAACAGAGATATACCCACCTACTTATGTCCACCAAGCTATATAATAGTAGAGATCATGGTTTCTTAGTGTTTTGTTCTGCTTTTTAAATTAACGGACGGACCCCTTCAGCAATCTGGGGAAAACTATGGACCCCTTCTCAGAATAGTGTTAAGTGCATGAAATAAAATACATAGATTATAAAGGAAGCTAATTATGTTATAATATAGTTATCAAAATATATATATATATTTTTTAAAGTTCATGGATTCCAGGTTAAGAATCTCTGCTATAGACTATAACACCATAAGAAAAAGAATAGCAGATAAGATACCCAGGAGTACCTTTTATCTTTAGACTATAAGCTTGAAAGCAGAGATTGGTTTTGGGGTTTGTTTTTAGCCTTTCTTTGTATCCCCAGAATTTAGCAAAGTGCCTGGCTCATAGTGATGTTTAATAAATGCTCAATGACTGAAGTTCACAGGAAACAAAATCTAAGACAGGAGTCAGTAGTAAAAACCATAGCCTCGTATTGTCTGTCCACACTTGCTCCCTTGTGTCATGCTACAGGAAAGATGGATCACTAGCAGTAACTCTGTTGGAGTCACTTGTGCAACCACAGCCAAGATTTCACTCTGCCCCATCTATTTATTCTAACCCACATGGTCTGCTATGTAAGTACCGCCTCACCATGTGCCTCTAATGCTTACAGCAGTATACCAAAGGTATGTTTCAAACTGAACTAAATCATCTTAAGAGATGACACTCTGGTCATTACTCTGAATGTCATTTTACTGCAACTATTTGGTCTTCTCTACTAAAGATCTTATTACTGATCTATGTAATTAATGTTCATAAAATTTAAAAGGCTCACCTTCAATCACAAAAAAAAACCCTCAGTAAGGATACACATGTGATACCCAAAGCTTAAGCCATGAGCATTCCAGGGATGGGAGACAGATGGTGAAAAGGTACAGGGTCAGAAGATGGAATGCCATGTGCATTGAACAGCTCGATCGCAGAGTAGATCGAGGGGAGTAAATTAAAGGAATATAAAGGTAGAAAGGGACTAGGTTATAAAGGGCTTTAAAAGCCAATATGTAACATATTAGGCTATTTTTAAAAGATTTTATTTTCATATTTTAATTTCAAATCTAATATTATAAATAACTAACAATGAAAAACAATGTGGTTTCTCTAGTTATTTTATAATCAGGAAGGACACTGGGTGTAATAAAAGGCCTTGTAAGATGTTTTACCACACGGCTCAAGAATAATTTTCACTTTCTTCCTTTCTTTTCACAGCCAATATTTTATGGGATTCCTTTACTTTGTCATATTTTTGCCTTAAAATTCAAACATTTTATTCTTAAATTTGTCATTATATTTATAAATGTATTTCTAATTGTGTAAGAAGTAGGCTATTTTTAAAATCTGCACAGAAAGATCATTGGCGGTCTGAGGCTCTTGGGACCACCCCCACTCCCCCCATGGGAAAGGCCCAGCACATTTCAAGAGGCAGCCGGGGGCGTGATGGACGGAGCAGCAGGCCTGGAGTCAGGGAGCCGCCTTTGTGTGAGTTCAAATTCAGCATCAGACAGACACTACTCAAACCCTGTTTGCCTCAATTCCTCATCTGTAAAACGAGCTAGGGAAGGAAATGGCAAACCACTCCAGTGTCTTTGCAAAGAAAACCCCAAATGGGCTCATGAAGAGTTGGACACAACCCAATAACAACATACTTTAACGGAATTATCCCTTCTCTGAATTACTGGCCCCCTCCCAGATGACATGGAGACTCCAGTATCAATTCTCCTTACAAGCATACAAGTTCACAAAACTCAAAGCATGAACAGTTTTATCTACCAGTTAATGGAAACAAAGAAGTCACTGAGCCTTTCGAAAGTAACAATCCATGGTCAACTAGGTTGTGCAGTGGATAGAGTGCTGGGTCTGGAGTCAGGAAGACTCCTCTTCCTGAGTTCAAATCCAGCCTCAAACACTTACTAGCTGTGTGACCCTGGGAAAATCATTTAATCTTGTTTGCCTCAGTTTCCCCATCTGTAAAATGAGCCGCAGAAGGAAATGGCAATCTTTGTCAAAAACCCAACCTAACCCAAATGGGGTCATGGAGTTGGCCACAACTGAAACACCCAACAATAAACATACCAGATCCATGTGCAATCCTCCTCACCAGATACCTACCTGTCCAAGGCCAGCAACCAATCTGTGCTGCCATAAGGAAGATCCAGCAGGGGTCCTGCAGTAACTTAGCATAGCTAGTAATGAGGTATTAGTGGAGGTTATGCTCCATTAGTATTCTCTGCAGTTTCCTTCTCTTTTTTCTTGACCTGACCTGACATGTGCTTCTCCTGTTTTCAGTCACCAATAGATGAGACTCACTCTTTTTCTCAGATGAACAGATCTCTAACAACTTGCCACTGGAGAAAAACACTCTGGCATCTCTGACATGGTCAAGTGCAATAACAGCTCAAAAATGCCACTAAGTTCCATTCTTCTTTAGCCTGACTTGGCAGGCTGGTGCTCGTAACCCGAGGGCTCCACACAAGTAATCACTGCTGTTTGCATTCTCTCTTTCTTACATACTGGGTGATCCATCTCCTCCTTGCTCACATTATTACTTATTACAGCTAAGTCCCAATTAATGCAAATAATGAATCCTCTAAAGTAGTCACACACATTCCAATTTGTGGTATTTGAAGTTATAACTATGTAAAATATGGTAAGTGGTTCCAACCCAATGAAAATATGCAGTGCAAATTCCAATAATGAGTTCAGGGAACATATTATTCACTTTATTTTGGGTTTAGGGAGAGGAGGATGGAAGAAGTACCCTATACTTTCCCTGATTGTCCCTTCATCTCCTGTAATGCCCCAGGGCAGCTAGGTGGGGTTATTCAAATTATCCAGACCTGTTTCACAAAATACCTAGAGAAAAGACTTGCCCCCTCCTCTCAGAACAACCCAAACACTGGGGAAGAAGATCTATGATCCTCCCTATAGAGGTAAACTTAAACTAGAGACAGTTACAGTCATATTCGTGTTTCTCTTGTATTTAAGAACCTAGATTAGTTAAAGTCTTAGACATAAACACTTCTGCTTTCCTGCCTCTTCAAACTCCCCAACTGAAGTGCTCTGTAATCTTAAAGTACTATATAAAAATATCAGCTATTAACATTATTGGAATTACCAAGAAATATTTTTAAAAACTCTAAGAATGAATGAATGAAAAAGAACTTATTACGTATTGGACACCATGTTAAGTATTGGTAATGCAAACAGAAAAGAAAAACTGGCCCTGTTCTCAGGGGCTCACAGAAGGATGTGTGTATATGTGTGTATATATGTGTGTGTGTGTATACATATACACAAATATGCATATATGTTTATATGTATACACATATGTATATATACACAGATGTATGAATGTTTGTGTGTGTTCACAAATATACATATATGTAACACATATATAGTGTGTGTGTGGTTTTCAGGTCTAAGTCAGAAAATAGTTTGAGAAAAAATAATTTAAGAATTATTGGACTACCTGAAAGCCATTTTTCCAAAAAAGTGCTGAGATATCATATTTCAAGAACTTATAAGGGAAAACTGCCCAGATAACCTAGAACAAGAGGGCAAAATAAAAACAGCATTTTAGAAAACTTAAATATGATAGATCTCTGGAGAATACTGAATGGGAATAAAAAAGGAATATACCTTTTTATCTCAGTTGTACATGGCACCTTTACAAAAACTGACCATGAAACCTCATAAACAAATGCAGAAAAGCAGAAATATTAAATATACTCTTTTCAGACCACAAGAAAAAATATATTCAATAAAGGGCTTTGGAAGCATGATTAAAATTAATTGGAAACTACATAATCTAATCTTAAAGAATGAAATTGGTCAAAGGACAAATTATAGAATCAATAATTTCATTAAAGATAGTGACAGCCATGAGACAACACACTAAAATTTATGGGATGTGGCCAAAACAGAACTCAGGAAAAATTTTATATCTTAAACAATTACATCAAAAAAGAGAAAAAAAAGTAGATCAATGAATTGGGCACAAAACAAAATAAAAAGAACAAATTAAACATCCCCAATAAATATAAAAATAGAAATACTGAAAATCAGAGGATTAATAAAATTAAAAGTTAAAAAAAATCACTGAGGGGTGGGTAGGTGGCTCAGTGAATAGAGCACTGACCCTGGAGTCAGGAGGACCTGAGTTCAAATCCAGCGTTACTTAACCCCAACTGCCCTACCTTTCCCCCTCCAAAAGGCTGGAGAAAAAATAATTGAACTAATAAATAAAATTTGATTTTATGAAAAAAATAAATTAAACTACTGGTGAATTTGATTTAAAAAAATAAACCAAATTACCATCATAAAAATGAAAAGGATCAATGCATGACCAGTGGACATGAAATTAAAGATTATTAGGAGCTATTTTGTTCAATTATATGCAAATAAAACTGATCGTCGAAATGAAACATATGACTATTTACCCCAAAACTGCCTGGATTAACAGAAGAGGAAAGAGAATACTTAAATAATCTTATCTTAGAAAAAGAAATTAAACAAACAGTAAATGACTCCCTAAGGGAAAAAAAAATAACGCCAGGACCAGATGGATTTTCAAGTAAATTCTACCAAACATTTAAAGAACAATTCATTCTAAAACTATAAACTATTTGGGAAAAAAAAGTAAAGAAGGAGTCCTACCAAATTCCTTCTATGACATAAAAACAATTTCGATACCTAAACCAAAGAGAACAAAAACAGAAAGAAAGCTATAAACCAGTTTCCCTAATGAGTACTAACACAAAAATTTTCAATAAAATACCAGCAAGTAGACTACAGCTCTATATGACAAAAATCGTACACTATGACGAAAATATATCTATATTAGGAATGCAGGGCCAGTTCATTATTAGGAAAATTCTAAGTATATCTGACCACATCCAAATCAAAAACAACAAAAACCATATGATTATATCAAGAAATGCAGGAAAAGCTTTTGACAAAATACAACATCCATTCCAATTAAAAACGTTTGAAAGCACAAGAATAAATAGAGAGCTTTTCTTAAAAACAGTAAGTAGTATCTCTCTAAAACCAAGAGCAAACATTATCTATAATGGGGAAAAACCAGAAGTCTTTCCAATAAGATCACAGGTGAAGTAAAGATATCCATTATTACCATTATTATTCAGTACTGTATTAGAAATGTGAACTATGAAGAAACTTAAGGAATAAGGATAACTAACAAGGAAACAAAAACATTACTTTTTATAGATGATATGATGATATATTTAGAGAACCCAAGAGCATTAACTAAAAAACTAGTCAAAACAATTACCAACAACTTTTACAGAGTTGAAGGATATAAAATAAACCCACATTAAATCATCAGGATTTGTATATGTTACCAACAAAACATAGCAGCACAAGATGGAAAGAGAAATCCCATTTAAAATAACTGCAGAATGATTGTCCACATGTAATGTCTATCAAATTTCTTACCATCTCAGATGTGGGGATGGGAAGGGAGGGAATGTAAGGAGGGAAAGAATATGATATTAAAAATAAAAAAGAACGTTAAAAATTTTTACACATAATTGGGGAAAAATACTAAAAAATAAAATAACTACAGGCAGTATAAAATACTTGGGAGTCTATCTGCCAAAACATACACACACACAGAGGAACCATAATGAACACAACTACAAAACACTTTTCACACAAATAAAGACAGATATGAACAACTGGAGAAACATTAAGTGCTCGTGGACAGGCCATGCTAGTATAATAAAAATGACAATACTCCCTAAATTAATTTATTTATTCAGTGTCATATCAAACTATCAAAAATTACTTTATAGATGTAGAAAAATAATAACTAAATTCATCTGGAGGAACAAAATGTCAAGAATATCTATGAAAAAAATATGGAGGAAGGGAGCCTAGCAATACCATATCTCAAAATGTACTACAAAGTGGTAATCATTAAAAACAGTCTGGTACTGAATAAGAAACCAAGCGGGTGAGAAACCGAATAAATTAAATACACAATGTACAGAAATAAATGACCATAACAACCTAGTGTTTGATAAACCCAAAGATCCTAAGAACTCACTATTCAACAAAAACTTCTGGGAAAATTAGAAAACAATATGGCAGATACTAAGCACACACCAACATCTCACACCACATGCCAAGATAAGCTCAAAATGGATACATGATTTAGACAAAAAGAGTGACAAAATAAAAAACTGGGGATGTATGGGAAACATTACCTGTTGGATATACAGATAAGGGAAGAGTTTAAAGCCAACTAGAAAATAGAGAGTATCACAGGAGGTAAAATGGATGGTTTTGATCACATTAAATTAAAAATGTTTTGCACAAGCAAAACCAATCAGCCAAAATGAAAAGGAAAGCAGGAAACTGGGGAAAAATGTTTATAGCAAGTTTCTCCAATACAGGTCTGATTTCTCAAATATACAGAGAACTGAGCCAAATTAATAAAGATAAGAAGCATTTCCTAATTAATACACGATCAACAGATACAAACAGGCATTTTTCCAGAAGAAGGAATCAAAGCTATTAAGTCATATGAAAAATACTCAAGATGGCGGTGTAGCAGCAGCAACATATTGCAGCTCTCACATAGCCACCCCAAAATACCCATAAAATAGGACTCTAAACCAATCCTAGAACTCCAAAATGCACACAAAGATACTTCCCACTAAAGCCAGCTCAGCTACGAGGAACCATATCAG
>JAQQSV010015799.1:0-11988 GCA_028646515.1 Pseudochirops corinnae | reverse complement strand
TACCAGAGAGGGAAGCACCAACATCTGGGTTTTTCACAGCCGGGGGGCTCAACGGCTGCCCAGAGTCTCTTCTGGCCAAATCACACAACTCTTGTCAAAGTGAGCCCCAAACCAAAACCTCACATCAGGGCGTATATATAGCCTTCTCCTGGCTTAGAGAATGTCACAGCCCTCTGGACCCACTGCCCAATCACAAAGCTACAAGGCACGGGCATTCCTGGAAAACAAGCCTGGCGCCACAGGCTCCACATGACCACATTCAGCCTATTAGGGAACAGAGTATACTTTCAAACCTGGGAAGGTTCTCAAGAGTCACGTAGCCACATTAGCAAAGGGCCTAGGGGCAGGGAAGATCTTCAGATTCCCATAACACTATGTACCCTGGGAAGTCACTTATAAGGAGCCTACCTCTTGTTATGGTAATGGAATTTAAAGAAACCTTTGTATTGGCTTGTTTTTTGAGTTAAGTGTTAAAACCCAGAGCTAGTGAATCCTTCTTGTGGGATGGACTTGTTGATGTGAAGAGAGGTTGTTCAACCTGGAGAAGCTGGTTTTAGATTTAGAGAGAGGCCCAAGCAGAGAGAGACAAGAAGAACTTTTGGGAACCGCATCATGGAGGGACAGAGAGAGAGAGAGAGAGAGAGAGAGAGAGAGAGAGAGAGAGAGAGAACTGTCAGCCAAAGCTATCCAGACTGCTGAGGGCCAGTTGGAGCTGCCCAGAACTTTTGAGAACTACCACACAGAACTGCCAAGAAGTAAGGAGTCATGACTGTGGTGCCAGTATTTTCCCTTTCTGTTCTGCTGTTACTTTTTCAGAGTTGCTTGTTGACAAAGGACTCAGACCTCGTTGGGTCTAGATTGATTTTACAGGCAGAAGGTGAACTGAAGAAGATACCAAAAATGTGCATAAATGTTGTGATCTCTTTGTTAAGATTTGTCTTCCCAGGAACAGAAACTTCTGAGAACTTGCCTCCAGTCAAGATAAAGAAAAGACCTCTTCTTGGGTATCGAATGCTATGATGATATTGTAACCTAGTTATGACCTGGGGGTTGATGGCTTTCCACTGTGTCTTGAGAGGATGCTTGGTGGTGATGGATGGTATTGTAATTCAGTTGTATTCCAGGGGTGGAAAATTTTTGGCCTTGGTGATTTGTGACTGACCAAATGCATGTATTTTGTTTACAATTGCAAAGTAATCTCCATTTGAGAAGAGAAACTTTGTGATTGACTAAATTAATGTACTAGCCAGGGGCAGAGTACTTGGACTTTATACTTTGTGACTGAATTGAGAACTTACTAAATGATTGAATGACCTTGTATTTTGATTTTCTCTTTTCTGTGAATGTTTTCCCTTAATCTGTTACTGAATAAATAGAGAATTTGCTATGTTTGTAATCTAAACCTGGTAGTTGCTGTTGCTTGTCATTATACCTCTCAGGATTTTTGAGAATTAAATATTTGGAAAATATGTTGTAAAATGTAAAGCTCCATATAAAGGTTATTTATTATCATAATCATTATTAATTTTTGGTTACTTTTATTTAGTTGTTATCAAGTTCATCAATATTTTTCCTAAAACAAAGTGATCAGAACCAATCAAAGCATGTTAGATATGGTTTAATGAAAACAGAGTTCTGTGTGACTATCACTTCTTAGTAAGTACACCTCTCTTAAAACTATCTATGAGCATTTTTTTTCTTCTTTAGCACGTTATTGAGTCATATTCAATTTGCATGCCACTAAAATATTCAGATCACTTTAAGAGGAAGTGCTAGGTAGCCATGAAATTTCTACATTATATATGTGATGTTGTTTTTTATCAAAGTAAAAAAAAATGTATATTCATCCTTATTAAATTTGTTCTTATTTAATTTTCCTCAATCTTCTAATCTAGCAAAAGGTGATTATTTTTACTTAAGGAGAGGAAGTGTGGGCAGAGCCAAGATGGTGGCATAGGAGCAGCAAGAAATTGCAGCTCTGACACGGCCACATCAAATACCCAAAAAATATGACTCTAAACAATTTCTAGGTCTCTAAAATGCACACAGACATATTTACTGCTGAAGGCAGCTCGGCTCAAAGCGACAATATCAACTGTGAGAGCAGAAACCAGCCCAGCCTGAAAAGACAGTTTTAGCCCCAGGGGACTGGAGCTTCAGGACAACATCTGCAACAGCTGTGGCAGTATCCAAAGTTATCTAGCCATAAGAAAAAAGGACTCAGGTTAGTGGAACATGGTTAGAAACTGTCGAAGAAAAGCAGGTCGGCCAAGCCACCTCTAGGGAAAAGAAGTGGAAAGGTGAGGTTCTGCACCAGACTCCACATTGCCCCTTCACGGCTCCCGGCCTGCAGAGAGTAGGGGGAATAAGTGATCATTCAGAGGCCAAGTGCTCTCGCGTTCAGTGGCCTGGATGCAAATTGCAGTCTTGGGTGGTGGTCTTGAGGTTTTTTTTTTTTTTTCAGTGAGCCGGTGGTGGGGAGGGACCCAGTAGACTCCTAATAGCCCCAGCAGCTGGGAAAACACAAGAAATTTGGGACAGAGCTGTTCCCTCTGGAAGCAGAGTTCCACAGAACTAAAACAAATAATGAAACAAACAAATAAATAAACAAATAAGTGTACAAACAAACAAACAAATAAATAAGTGAGAAAACAGATAAATAAATAAGGGAGAAAGCAAATAAATAAATAAGTGAACAAATAAATAAATAAATAAATGAACAAACAAACAAATAAATACAAAAATACATAAATAAATAAATAAACAAACCATTGAATGGAGACCATAAAGAAGCATAGGAAGCAAAGTAAGAAAAGCAACCAAACCCTAGATTCTTTCTTCAGGGAAAAGAAGGAACAAAGAAGGGAAAGGGAGGAAGACAACGCAGTCAGAACTCCCTCCCAAAAAGCTTCCAAGAAACATGAAGATTGCCAAAAAGCTAGAGATCGGCTGAAGAAACATTTTGAAAACTAAATGAGAGGAGTGGAAGAAAAATTGAGAAGAGAAATTAGAATGATGAAAGAAAATCATGAAAAGAGAGTCAACAACCTGAATGAAGAAATTAACACCCTAAAAAATAAATTAACTCAAATGACAAAAGAGTCCCAAAAAGCCAATGAGGAGACGAATGCCTTAAAAAGTCGACTTTGCCGGATGGAAAAAGAATTTCAAAAGCATTCTGAAGAGAATAACTCCTTCAAAATTAGAGAGGAGCAAATGGAAGCAAATGACTTTATCAGAAATCAAGATACTATCAAACAGGGCCAAAAAAATGAAAAAATAGAAGGTAAAGTGAAATAACTCCTTGAAAAAAACACTGTCCTGGAAAACAGATCCTGGAAAGACAATCTAAAAATTATTCAACTACCTGAAAGCTATGATAAAAAAATAAACTTAGAAAGCATCCTTCAAGAAATTCTAAAGGAAAACTGCGCTGATATTACAGAACCAGAAGGCAAAATAGAACTTGAAAGAATCCACCGATCACCTCTTGAAAAAGATCCCTAAAAGAAAACTCCTAGAAATATTATAGCCAGGTTCTTGAAGCCCAGACCACAGAGAAGGTATTGCAAGCTGCCAGGGAGAAACAATTTGAATATTGTGGAAACACAATTAGGATAACCCAGGATCTAGCAGCTTCTACACTAAGGGATTGAAAGGCCTGGAGTATGATATTCCAGAGATCAAGGCAGCTTGGATTAAAACCAAGAATCACCTATGGAGTAAAATTGACTATAGTGTTCAAGTGGAAAATATGGTCATTAAATGATTTGGAGGACTTTCAAACATTCTTGCTGAAAAAAACAGAACTGAAAAGAAAGTTTGACACTCCAACACAAGAAGCATGAGAAGGTAAACATGGAAAAGAAATCATAAGTAACTTATCAAAGTTGAACTATTTACATGCCAACATGGAAAAGGGACAACTGTAACTGATGAAACTTTTCTCGGTATGAGGATAGGTGAAGGGAATACAAATGTATATATACGTATACATACACATATATTCATATAAGACGGTTTATATATGCATATAAACACATACCTGAGTATGTATATATATGAACACATAGAGGGCATAAGATCAGTTGAACAGGAAGGGATAATATACTAAAAGATGAAATACTGAGGTGAGAGAGGATTAGATTGAGAGGAAACAGGGAGAGACAGAATGGGGTTGAGAATCTCACGGAAGAGACAAAGGATAATTGTTACAATAGAGGAGGAGAACAGGAAGGCAAAAGGGAAAGAGTCAACCTTACTCTCACTGAATTTGGCTTAGGGAAGAAATGACAAATTCTAAACTGGGTATCTTGCCACACAGTAAAATAGGGGGAATGGGGATAAGAGGTAGAATGATGGAGGGGAGGGCAGGGTGGGGGGGAGGGTTAATGGAAGTGCACACTTCTGTAAAATGACAGGGACAGGGACAGGGTAGAGAGTGGAATGGGTGGGAGTGGATAGGAAGGAGCGACATGTAATCAGTCTCTCACAATATGCCCACTGTGGAGAGGTTCTGCGTAATTACACATGTACAGCCTGCATTTGATTGCTTCTTCTTCCAGTGGGGGTGGCTGATGAGGGAAGAA
The DNA here is from genome assembly GCA_028646515.1 of Pseudochirops corinnae. Taxonomy (NCBI): domain Eukaryota; kingdom Metazoa; phylum Chordata; class Mammalia; order Diprotodontia; family Pseudocheiridae; genus Pseudochirops; species Pseudochirops corinnae. The sequence goes on along the minus strand of JAQQSV010015799.1, from coordinate 7,399 downwards.
GAAAAAGATCTAGAATTTAAAGCTCTATAATCAAATGTTAAATATATATATACAATTATTATTACTATTATTTTTAACTACATCCAACTGGAACTTAAGATTCACAGCCACTGTAGAAGGGAGACTCATCTTGCCCTATTGGAAAGTTAGAGGAGTGATCGGGGAGGACATAGGTGAGGTTAGATTGGGGGGGGGGGGGTGTCATACAAGTGGATGGCTGTTTTGAGGGTGGGGGTAGGGGAGAGATGGGCAGAAAATTTGTAACTCAAAATCTCATGGAAATTAATGATGTAATGATGTAAACTCGGAGAGCCAGGAATAGTTTACCTATCAGATTTATGGAAAACAGAATAATTTATGACAAAAAGTAGACAGAGAAACTTATGAAATGAAAAATGGATAATTTTGATTACATTAAACTGGAAAGATTTTGTACAAAGAAAGCCATGCAATCAAGATTAGAAGGGAAGCAGAAAGCTAGGAATCTATAATTTATAGCCATCCTCTCTGATAAAGGCCTCGTTTCTAAAATATATAGAGAACTGAGTTGAATTTATATGAATACAAATCATTCCCCAACTGATGAATGGTCAAAGGATATAAACAGTTTTCAAGTGAAGAAATTAAAGCTATCTATAGTCTTATGAAAAAATGCTTTAAATCACTATTGATTAGAGGAATGCAAATCAAAACAACTCTGAAGTAACACATCATACCTATCAGCTTGTCTAACATGACAAAAGAGGAAAATTATAAATGCTGGAGAAGATGTGGCAAAATTTGATCATGAATGCATTGCTGATGGAGTTGTGAACTGATTCAATCATTCTGGAGAGCAATTTGGAACTATGACCAAAGTGTTATAAATGTGTGCATACCCTTTCTTAGGAACAATACTCCTCCTAGGTCTGTATCCTTAAGAGATTTAAAAAAGAGAATATGACCCACTTGTATAAAACTATATATAAAGTACTTTTTATGGTGACTGAGAATTGGAAATTGAGAGAATGCCCATCAGTTGAAAAACAAACTGTGGTATATGAATGTAAAGGAAGATATTTGTGCTATCAGAAATGATGAGAAGGCAGACTTCAGAAAAACCTTCAAAGACTTATATGAACTTGTGCTGAGTAAAATTAGTAGAACCAGGAGAATATTGTACACAGTAACAGTTAATTTGTACAGTGATTGACTTTGATAGACTAGGTCTTCTGCCCAATGCCAGGATCTAAGGCAACTCCAAAATACTCATGATAGAAATGCTATCCACATCCACGGAGGGAAAGAACTATGGAGTCTGAATGCAGATAAAAGCATAATATTTTGTGTTTTTCTTTTGTTGTTTTGTTTTGTTCCTTCTTTCCTGTGGTTCCTCTCATTGGTTCTAATTCTTCCTTACATTATGACTAAAGTGAAAATATGATTAATATGAATGCATATATAGAGAATATTTTAGATGGCATGTTGTCTTGTGGAGGGGGAAGGAGAAGTAGGGGAATGAAATTCAAAACTCAAAATTGTATACATGTCAATGATGAAACCTAAAATTAAATTATATAAAAAATTGTATATTAACTAATCAGGAATCTTGAGCCTAAATATAATTTTCTTATATGTAAGGCATTAGTTTTGTGGTTGTTTCTAAGCAGTACAAAAGCTAAACTTTTATGAAAATTATGCCAGTTATTCTCTTTCTACAACATGAACACTAGAGGTTTTACTCCACAGGTATATAATTTTTTTTTTAAAGTAACTCTTCAGAGTTCATCAAAGATAAATAGTCCTGGAAACAACTAGAGCCAAAAATCAAGGAGTGCGGCTACTCCAATAAAGTTCTTTCAAGACAACTGGTCCTAATTCATCTTGGCCTTACCTTATAAGATTATCAGAGCTCAGAAGATTAGGAAGCTCTGTTTGAATAATAGCACATTGAAGTCTCACATTCAAGCTTTTCAGGTAGATTTTTTTTTTTGCATACAAATCTGACACATAAGGCACTCAAACTTTCATTTAATTTCAAAGGACCTGTTTTTCCTTGCAAAAAGAAATCCATTTGGTTACCTGGAGGAGTGATTGAAACCAATCCTTTTAAGTTTCTCCTCTGAAAACATGAAGACAATGTGTAGGGGTATTCATTCCTATAGAACATTTTTCTATAGGGGTGTTCATTCCTATAGAACACCCTCCAAGAGATGTAAATAATTACTCTTAAGGAAAAGTGCATTGGAATGTGCCAAAAGAATGCACTACTGAATCACAGTATGTACCTGTGGGTCCTTAAAAAACAAAAAAACTGTATTCATAGTCACCATTTTCCTAGTGCTTAAGGATATGTTAAAAGATAAGTATATATATATATATATATATATATATATATATATATATATATATATAGTACACTCATACCAATTTACAAAGTAATAAGAATAATAATATCTTTATATGTGTGATAGAGACTAGAAATTGGATTTCATTAGTCTGGAGAATAACCATTTGAGGAACATTCCTCTACCAAAGTGACTGTCACCAAAGTGTCTATAGTCTTATAAATTGCTTAGAGAAATCAGGGGTTTGCCCAGTGTCATAGACCTACTAGCATGTATCATGCTGGTTTTGCTGCTGAACAGTCATTCATTATGTCACACTGCTTCTCATCTCAATGCACAGATATAAGACCATAAAGGTATTTGTTTAATATCAATACAAAATAAAAAAAAAAAGAGTTAGATCTAACAAAGGGCCAAGCTATTTTCAATTATGTAACAGACTCTCAGACCAAGATGCCACAGGCCCAAGAAAAACTCTACTGTTTCTGGAACCAAATTAAAATGTTACTGGGAAATGTTTAACAAAATGAATAAAATTACAATACAAAAGAGATGATGCTAATTTGTGGTTTTCTAAGTCAATAGCTTCCCACAGGGATAAGTTTCTACTTGAGAAACTATCTCAGTATATTCAATCACCACTGATAAAACTCCAAACACTGTTTTAAAGAAAGTTATTAAAACCTGAATCCCAAGTTCAACTGAAAATTTAAAACCTCTCTCTCTTTATTTTCTTACTTAAAGAAAATGCTTAGGGGCAGAGTCAAGATGGTGGAATAAAAGCAGGGACCTACTTAAGATTGCCACCAAAGCCCTCTAAATATCTATAAAAATGACTCTAAACAAATTCTAAATTTGCAGGACCCACAAAATGACAAGGTGAAACACCTCTACAATATATCAGCATAGAAGACTGATAGGTAGTGTATATCAAACAGGACCAGAAGTGGAGCACAGTCTGGTATGGGCTGTGCTGGGTGCATGTGATCAAAGCAGTCATCAGGGGACTAAATGACTAGCAGCTGTGGTAATTTCCAGACTTCTCAACCCACAAAAGCCGAGAGCAATATGGAAGGTCAGGGGGGACACTCTGTCAGATGTAGATGAAAGAAAAGCAGCAGTCTGTCCCCAGCCAGTGGTGGTAGACCTGGCTGCAGAAGTGACTGCTTCTCATGATCTAAGCTCACAGACAATTGGGGATTTAGCAAATGATACAAAATCCCAGAAGCTTGGGACAGTATACCCCTATCCATCCTTATGACCACCACCATCCCCATGCCCACTGGAAACAGGGTCCTATCTTGACAAAAAGTTAGAAAATCAAGTATTTGACTGGGAAGATAAATAAATAGCTTTTAAAAACTCCAACTATAGAATCTTACTTTGGTGACAATGAAGAACAAAACATACAAACACGAGAAGATAGTAAAATCAAAACTCCTACATCAAAAGGGTGTAATAAAAATATGAATTGGTTACAGACCATGAAAGAGCTCAAAAAGAATTTTGAAAACAAATAAGAATAGTAGAGGAAAAATTGAGAAGAGAAATGAAAGTGATGCAAGAAAATCATGAAAAATGAGTCAACAGCCTGCTAAGGAGATCCAATAAGGTACTGAAGTAAATAACACCTTAAAAAACAGACTAACCCAAATGACAAAAGGGACACAAAAAGCCAGTGATAAGAACAAGGTCTTAAAAAGCAGAATTGTTCAAATGAAAAAGGAGATCCAAAAGCTCACTGAAGAAAATAATTCCTTCAATATTAGACTGGAGCAAATGGAAGCTAATAACTTCATGATAAATAAAGAAATTATAAAGCAGAAAACAAAGAATGAAAAAAAATTAAGAAAATGTGAAAATTTCATTGGAAAAACCACTGACCTGGAAAATAGATGCAAGAAAGATAATTTAAAAATTATTGGAGTACCTGAAAACCATGATCAAAAACAAAAAAAGAGCTTAGACATCATCTTTCAGGAAATTATCAAGGAAAACTGCCCTATATTCAAGAATCAAATAGAAATTGTAAGAATCCATGAATCACTTCTTGAAAAAGATTCCAAAAGGAAAACTCTTAGGAATATTGCAAGTAAATTCCAGAATTTCCAGGTCAAGGAAAAAATATTGTAAGAAGTGAGAAGGAAACAATCTAAGTGTTGTGGAAAAGCAATCAGCATAAAATAAAAACTAGCAGCTTCTGTATTAAGGAATTGAAGGTCTTGGAATATGATATTCTGGAGGTCAGAGGATCTAGGATTAAAACCAAGAATCACCTACCCATCAAAACTGAGTGTAATACAACAAGGAAAAATGTATATTTAATGAAATACAGGACTTACAGCATTCTTGTTGGAAAGATCAGAGCTAAATAGAAAATTCTACTTTCAAATACAATACTAAAGAGAATCATAAAAAGATAAACATTAAAAAAATTATTAAAAATTAAAAGTTATTTTAAAACTTTAAAAAACAAGGGAATTATTAAAGTTGAACTATTTACATTCCTACCCAGAAATGTGATATTTGTAACTCATGACACTTTTTCATTATGAGGGTAGCTGGAGGAAATAGATAGATGAATGGATAGATAGATAGATGATAGGTAGGTAGATAGTTGTATAGATGGATGCACAGGATGAGTTGAATGTGAAGGGATGATTTCTAAAAAGTAAAATTAAGCAGTGAGAGAGGAATATTTTGGGGGGAGAAAGGGAGAAATAGAATGATGTAAATTATCTCACATAAAAGAGGTAAGAAAAAAATTTTCCCAATGGAGGGAAGGAGATGGGATGTTAGAAGGGATGAGTGAACCTTACTCTCATCAGATTTGGCTTAAGGAAGGAATAACATACACACTCAATTTGGTATCTCACCCAACAGGAAAGTAAGGGGAGAAAGAGATAAGAGGGTGGGGGATGATATAAGGGAGGGCAGATTGGGGGAGGGTCATGTCAGAAGCAAACACTTTTTTAAAAAGGGACAGGGTCAAAGGAGAAAATGGAATAATTTGGGGGGTAGGATAGGAGGGAAATATAATTTTTCTCAACATGACTATTATGGAAGTATTTTGCATAACTACACATGTATAACCTATGTTGAATTGCTTGCCTTCTCAATGAGGGTGGGTGAGGAGTGAAGAAGAGAGAGAATTTGAAACTCAAAGTTTTAGAAAGAAATGTAAAAGATTGTTTTTACATTATTACTAGGAAATAAGATATACAGGCAATGAGGAAAAGAAATCTATTTTGCTCTACAAAAAATAAGGGGGAAGGGGAAAGGGGGGCATGATAGAAAAGAGGGCAGACTGCCAGGAATGGTCAATCAGAATGCATGCCATCTTGGGGTGGGGAGATGGGAAAAAAGCTTCATAACACAAAATCTTATGGAAATGAATGCTGAAAACTAAAAATAATTTTTTACAAGAAAATGTTTAAATAAACAGCAAAGTTTTGCATGATACAAGAGCAGCACATTTAGTCTACAACAAACAATTTAATGGAGTAACTTCAAACAACCTGGAACACTAACTGAGCTTTAGGTTGTTTCTATTCTGTATCAGCAAGCACCCTAGCATAACTAGGGTGGCTGCTAGCACAGGTTCTTAGATCTGCTTTTCTAAAGGAAAGCAACTCAAAATGGGTTAACAGTCTCACTTTAATCAATCAAACATATATCATTTACCTAGTTCAGGAGAAAAAGTCAGCACCCTGAACTTCAGAGAATACAAACAGAATATAAACACAAGTTATAAGCACAAATTACAAGCAGACAGAGACACAGATCAGCAGACAGGGTTCCAATCCTTCTGACCATTACATCAGTTGCCTATTCAGTTACCAGAGAGGGAAGCATCAACATCTGGGTTTTTCAAAGCTGAGGGGCTCTATGGCGTCCCAGAGTCTCATCTGGCCAAATCACACAAGTCTTCTCAAAGTGAGCCCCAAAGCAAAACCTCAAATCAGGGCGTATATATAGCCTTCTCCTGGCTCAGGGAGTCACAGCCCTCTGGACCCACTGCCCAGTCACAAAGCAACAAGGTGCAGGGCATTCTCAAAAAACAAGCCTCCCTCCACATGCTCCACGTGACCACATTCAGCCTATTAGGGGACAGAGTACACTTTCAAATCAGGGAAGGTTCTCAGAGCCATTTAACCTACTTAAGAAAAGGGCCTAGGGGCAGGTAAGATCTTCAGATTCCCATAACATATTCCTACTCTTAATCCTTGAACATGTAAAACTAGAGGCTGTCAGCAAAAGCATGGCAATAGATTTAAAGGGCTGAAATGACATATATGGAAATCCATTGTATGACAAAGCAAGTAAGAGCTATATTCTAAAACCAAATAGAAGAAAGGAATGGGGAAATTTCCAAGTGATACTGGGTTACGGTCAATGAATGCTGGACAAAGACAAACTGCAACTTAACTCTCTATTTCATAAGCTCAGCCTACTGCCTAATGGAACTGGTTTTCTCAAATCAACCCCAGACCTAAAGCCTTGAATATTTCATGACCTTGTTATAGTGCTTAATAAGATTTCTAAGGAAGTAGTATGAACCATGTAAATGGAAAGAGAATTGGTTCATTTCAAAGCAGGGTCTTAATCATTTGCCCTCCTCAGTGCTCAAACTTCATCTTATCTACCAAATGGGACTTTTGGTTGAATTGACAATGACATAAAATTATTTGGGTAGAGGCTGCTTCATACTTTTGCAGAGAAGATCCTCCTCTATATTGTAATCCTCAACTTCATTAATGAGAGTTTGTACAATGCAGCAGTAACTAGGGTATTTTACACACACACACACATATGTATGTATGTGTGTATGACATGCACACACATATAATAGGACAACTTTCCATCATACCTAGAAGCACTAATACTACATTAGAAAAAAAAATACATGCTAGTTCTTTAGAAATTAGGCACTTCCGGGGGCAGAGCTAAGATGGCGGAGAGTAAGCAGTAACCTGAACAAGTTCCCAAAGAATTTCGTCCTTGGGAACTAAAAAGTCAATTTGAGCGGATTTAAAAGTGACGGAGCCTATTGTGAGACAGAGAGTGACAGA
>JAQQSV010015798.1:0-11988 GCA_028646515.1 Pseudochirops corinnae | reverse complement strand
CATCTTTCATTGAACTCCCTGGAGTCTATGCATAGCATTGGCATTACCAAGTCAAAGGGTAGTGATAGATTTAGGATAACTTCATACTGTTTTCTAAAACAATTGGACCCATTCAAAAACCACAAACAATGCATTAGCAAGCCTGTATTCTTGTAACCTCTTGATAATATTTTATTTTATCCAATTCCTAATATTTTATTCAATTTCTTAATCAAAGTTCATTAATGAGAGGGGGGAATAGGTACTGAATCTATGATTATAAGTGATCTAGGGAAAGTCTCTTTAAAAACATAGGAGAGCACCTCTGAAATTTATATTCAGAGAGCTACCTGGATCACTGAGAGATTGAACGATTTGTTCAGGGTCACATAGCCAATATGTCAAAAGTGGGACTTGAACCAAGGTCTTCCTAGTTTTTCTAGTCCAGCATTTCTTAAACTGTGGGTCATGACCCACAAGTGGAAAAACCTTTAAAAGCCCTACATACAACAGCTGTTTGTCAGTAATGATAGTGGCCTATAGTTTTCTTTCTCTGCTTTTCCATGTTTTTAATTTCTTGGTTATCTTGGGGTGTTTTTTTTTAATACATGGTCAATTTATTGATTTTTTTTCCTTTACTTTGTATATTAGAGATATAACCTTGGCCATAAAGTATGCTTCGGTTGTATCTCAAAAACTAGGTGATATGGTGGGTAGAGCAGTGAGTCAGGAAGACCTATGTTCAAATTTATGCTCAGACATTTACTAGCTGTATAACCCTAGGCAATTCGCTTAACCTCTGCCACCTGAACTTCCACATCTTACAGATGTGAATAATAATAGCACCAACCTCCCAGGGTGTCGTGAGGATCAAATAATATAATATTCGTAAAGCACTTAGCACAGCGCCTAGCATGGAGTAAGTGCTATGTAAATTTTAGTTATGATTATTATAATCATTGCATAACAAGGTCATGATGTCTAAAATATAGGTTCCTTCTATCTTTTCATTTTGCGAAGAATTTGTATAATGTATAGATTAAAAGTCTCTAAAAAAAAATACCATTTACTTGTAAGGCCATATAACCTCCATTTTCTTTTTGCTTTGGGAGTTCACTTCTGGTTTGTTTTGTTTTTAAAAGCAAATTGCTTCAATTCTCTATTTCTTGTTCTGTTCCTCTCAGTATTCTATACTTTTATTAAATATTCATACATTTAATTTCCATTTTCAATTGCTTGGTATATATTTATGATAATTTACCTATAATGAATTTCTTTTTTTTCATTTTTTTGTTTTTGATAATTCCGTTTTTTATCAAATTGTCTGGTTTTATTTTATTAGCTTTTTCCAAAAAAATATCTTTTGCTTTTCTGTATCAACTCAATAATTTTTTTGTTTTATTTTTATTTTGTTTGTCTCTTTTTGTAGTTTTAGTATTCCTTATGTAGATATTTGGGAGTTTTAACATATTAGTCATCTGGGAGTTTTGTTTTTGATACATGGTCATTTCATTTATTTTTTCTCTTTCTTTTGCAGATGAAAGTAATTACAGATAAGACTTTTCCCAAAAAACATGCTGTGGTTGCATATCAGAAATTTTGCATCTCAAAAGTTGCATTTCATATCTCACCAGCTTCCATTGATTTAATTACCATTTCTATGTTTATAACTATCCAATCCACCTATCCTGTCCCAAACTCTCTATTGACTTCCAATCTTGAATCTCCAGCTGCCTTTCAAATATCTTCAGTTGGATGCTCAGTAGACATCTCATTATCTTTTCCCCTGAACTTTCCCTTCCCACTCATAATTTCCCTATTATTGTATAGGGCAAAACCATCCCTGTGTCCCTCAAGTTCACAACCTGGGACTTATCCTAGAATCCTCACCATTTTTTAACCTCTATATACAATTTTTTGCCAAGGCCTACTACTTTTATGTCTACAACATTTCTTGAATGCACCTCCTGCCCTCCTCTAATGCTGATACCACTCTAATCCAGGTCACTATTTGATTCTTGAATTGTTATAATAGCCTGCTGGTGGGTCAGCCTGCCTCAAGTCTCTCCCCACTCCAGTCCAGTCCCTATTCAGCCAATGAAGTGATTTTCATAAAACGCAAGTCTAGTCATGTTATTCCCCTTTATTTAATAAATTCTAATGACTCCCTGATGCCTCCAGGAACTAATACAAAATGCTGTTTGGCATTCAAAGTCCTTGATAACCTAGCCCCCTCCTATCTTTCTAGTCTTCTTATACCTTACTCCCCAATACATGCTCTTCCATCTAGTAACACTGGCCTCCTTGCTATTGCACAAACAAGACACTCCATCTCTCAGCCCCTAGCATTTCCTCCAGCTATCCCTCATACTTGATATACTCTTCCTCCTTTGCTCCAACTACTTACCTCCATGGATTCCTTTAAGTTACAACTAAAATCCCACCTTCTACAGCAAGTTTTCTCTAGCCCTTCTTAATTCTAGTGCCTTCTCTCTGTTACTTCTTTCCTATTTATCCTGTTTATAGCTTACTTGGTATATATTTGTTTTCATATTGTCTCCCCTGTTAGACTATAAGCTCCTTGAGAGGTGGGGCAGTCTTTTGCCTCTTTTTGTATCCCTAGCACTTAGCACAATACCTGATACATAGTAGGCGTTTCATAAATGTTTACAATTGACTGATTATCTAATTATTGTCCTTTTCTTTAATAAAGTCATTTATTGTTTCTGTGATTTGATATTTAACACAATCATTCTTTAAGACTTTGTGATTTATTGCCCATTTTATTCTGAATCCTTTCTTCAATTTCCCCTTAGTGATTATAATTTAATTGTGCCATAGTCTACAAAGAACATGTTTTCTGCTTTTATGAATTATTTATACTTTAACATATGGTCATTTTATTTAAAGGTGCTATTTAAGCTAATAAATCTGTACACACTTTAAGAGAGAAATGTGCGGAGTGAACCTAGGGGGTCCAGGTATACTGGCACACCTTGGGACAAGCAGTACTATTGATAACTATTTCCTCTCAAGGTATAACTATGCATGAGGTTGTGTCCCTTAAGGAAGGAACCAGTGGTATTTTTGCTAAGGTGTGTTGGAATACATACACCATTTTTATGCATAACTGTACTTCATAGGATTTCTATTTAGTAATCTTTAGAGGTCTAGACTAACTTTCAACCAACTTCTATTCAGTTCTTAACTTCTTTAATTGAAGGACCTTTATTTCTTTGGTTGTTTGGTTTATCCTTTTCTAAACTTTCTTTTTAATATTTGGGGAATAATCTTGTGTTATCTCGAGTGTAGTTTCTTGGTACTTAATCTTTATCTTCCTTGCCATATTTTTTTTATTTAACAGGCAATCTCTGGATTTTGGCAATAATATTTATGGGCTTATGAAATTTGGCATTTCTTTCAGGTGGTGACCTATGCAACCTGTCTATTTTAACTTTGCCTTTTGGCTCCAATGATTCTAGGTGGTTTTCATTTATGATTCTTTGAAATATGGTATCCAGGTTTTCTTTTTATCATAGCATAGGGGCAGGTTCATGACATAAGCATCGCCATTTTAAAATAAGCTTCCATTTTTAATATAAATGGGCAGTCATGTATAAACATTATTTTTCCATTGCTTTACAGGAATTCTTGAACAAGGACAGCCAAATGATAACCAGAATTGAAACTGTCTTGGATTTCTGAGGCCAATGACTGACTAGCAAATTAAAATATTTCATCTCCCTTTTTCTGAAATGCAACAAACTGTCCCCAAAGCCAATTCACAATGTTTTTATTTTTTATTACAATGAATATAGTTGACTATGTGTTTTCTATATACTCTAAGCACCTATGGGGAATGGTTTATATTCAGAAACTCACTTGCCTCAAAGACACATACTTTTCTACATGACAACTGTTGCTCCTTTCTATCACAGCTTATAAAATTGTATAAAGACACTTTACTGACTTATATTCTAATTTATAAGTGGATATTTTTGCCACAACAATTTTTAAGGATCCCAGTGTTTCTTAAATTATCAGTCCTCATCCTTTCTAGATCAGTAATTTTATTAGTAGGTACATTATATGTTCTGAATTTTCAGTGTTTTGATCTTGTCCAAGATAGTTCTTGTTATATCACAGGATTTTTTACTTCGGTGGACCTCATTCTATTTTTTTTTAAGTGGGTCTACTACTTGAGTAAGGTTTTCCACTTCTGTTAAAGGTTGTTTGTTTTTCTTACAAGAGTAATGATTTCATTCTTTTCTCTGTCCAACTTTTTCTTCATTTCTTCCAGCCATTTTTGTAGTCATGAAACCAATCCATTCTTTTTCCAGGAGTTCTGGTATTATACAATTATTTTTCTGCTGTAATTTTACCTTGATACTTTCTTAGACCATAGTATTTCTTCATTGTATTAATTTTCTTCTTTTTGCTTATGTCTTTATCCCTTTATTAGGAAAGGTTTACAAAGTCTACAACCACCTGACTGATTGTTGTTATTTTTTTAATTTGGCTATACAATTATTGAAATTTTTGCCACTCCCATCCCTCAGTTAATAGCCTGTGGTATTTGTAAGCAGCCAGGCTGTGTTTTAGTCCTCTGCTTGAATACAATAGCCAGCAAGAGTAGCTGGTTTTAGTTTCTTTATTCTTTCTCTCCCAGGATTCTTCATCTGGGCTACCATGGGAGAGACTATTGTACTAAATGGTGCTGCTAATCCTAAAATACTAATGCCTTTGACCTTCTTCTTCCTTTAGTCCTAATAAAGGAAGCTGAGCAGCAATCAAGCTCTTCCTACCTCCCTCTTCCCTCCCCCCCCCACCACCACCACTGTGGTTCTAGATATCTAGGTGAGATCTAGCTTAGGTTTCAGTCCATTCCATAGTCCTGGACTGTTTTGAGAAGCTATGGGTGGATATGTTGAATCAGTGTAATGGTAATTAATTTAAATCTGAAGACCCCTTTTTTGTTATGTCAAGTAAGCAGGTATTTAGCCCTTAGCAAGCCTCTGTGAAAGAGGCAGAGGGTGAGCCCCAGAGAAGTAGAATCAGAATTTTTTTCCTGGTGGAGGAGAGAGAGAGTTTCTCTCAGTGAGCATCTAGAAGCTGACTGAGAACTGAGAGAGGATTTCCTTGAGACCAGAATCTGGTGAAGGCTGAAGTTGCTGCTGAGAAGGCCGCCTGGAAAGCTGAGATTTCTTCTGGGTCTTAGGGCCAGCCAAACTGCCAGAGGACTGAAGAAGCATGACCAAGATAAGACTTTGTTTTGTCTGTGGCTTGGCTGATCCTTGAGTTCCTGGGAACAGAAATTGTTACGGTTTTGAGATGTGCTGGACTCCATGAACTTCAGTGTGTAACAGGAACTGCTCTAAGGATTGAACAAGGACCTGGGAGCTGTCTGCCTCTGAATCCAGGTGACTGTTTGGTGAATTCAGGTAGGAGCTGGGACCATGGAAGGGGATCCAGGGAATCTGAGAGACCACCCTGAGTCAAGATAAAGAAAAGGCCTCTTCTTGGATATTGAATGTGGTGATGAAATTGAAGTTTATTAGAGACCTGAGGGGTGGAGGGTTTGTGTAATTTTCTAATGATTGTACTTAGTGATTAATGATGCTTAGTGACTGATTGCTAGATAAGTGACCGATTAAGTTAACCTATGATTGCCCCACGAGTGGAAGACTATTGTATTTGGAGATGACTGAATGTCTGAGTAAGGAGGCAAACCTCCTTAGGGATACCAGATGATTGTTCTTTTGTTCTTTGTTCTAAATATTGTGACCACTTTGGTGAAAACTATGTGGCCATTTTAATGATTATCTGCTGTGAACACTATATTGTGATTTTCTGTGATAAGATGTAATGTTGTGAATATTGTGATTTGTTGTGAATGTTTGCCTTTGGTTTGTTCCTGAATAAATAGAGTGTTCACTATATTGTGTAATCAGAACCTTAAAAGCTATTCACAATACCATTCTTTTGGGAAGGTGGTAGTGCATGACATTACAATCAGAAATCTTGTCTTTTTATTCTCTTTATTCTCCACAGCTTTAGATATGGCTAGAGAAGGACAGATAGGCCCCTAGATTATAGACACAAATAAGGAACATTTTGTGTGTTTTTATGTCTTTGGGGGTAGAGGAGGGCAGGAATTATCCTCCATTAGTTTTCCTCTTGCCTTAAGTCTCCAGTCTGTTATTCCTCAGATTCATTTGGCACTATTTTCCATCATTCTTGAGGTAAGCCTAGAGGAAAATGAGCTTGTCAGGAACTTTTTGCCAAGCCACTTAACCTTTTTTGAACAGTTTTCATCTGTTAAACATCCAACCTATCTCATGGCAACTACTGTGAAGAACAAATGAGACAAAGCATATAAAAGCATGATATAATGGAAAGGGCATCGTGCTTAGAATCAAAAGACCTGCATTTCAATTCTAATACTTCTATCTCCTTCTGTGTAACTTTGGAAAAGTCACTTTAATTTTCTAGGCCTTGGTTTCCTCTTCTATAAGTTTAGGAAGTAGAACTACATGGACAATAAGATTCTTTCTGGTTCTATTATTTTGTGACTCTGTGACTTTTTAAAAATGCAGTATTATAAATAAGAGATGTCAATTGTAATATCATATACATTATGATGCAAATAAGATCATGACAGTAATGTGAATAGCCATTATCTCCCAAAGCTGATCCAAGACAGCATCAAAAATGGCTAGCTGTTAGTACAATTAAGTAGACTTAGGGCTGGTTGAATGACAGAACCAAAATGATCATTAGCACATCTGGAAGAATATTCTTGGTCTTACACAATTCAACATATTTAGAATGAAAACAGCTAAAATGGTAGATGACCTGCTTATCAAATTTGCTGGTAACACATATCAGAGAGAGGTAGCTAATATGATGGATGATAGCCAGGATCTCAAAAGACTAGAAAATATATTAAACATAATTAGATAAAATTTAATAAAGACAAATATAAAGTCTAATACTATTTTTTAAAGAAAAAAAAATCACATCGTAGGGGAGACATGTTTAGGGGAGGCAATAATTACTATAAAAACATTATGGGAGGATTTAGTGAACTACAAATTCATTCTAAATCCACAGTGTGACATGGGGGTTAAAAGAAGCTACTTCAACTGTAAGGTGCGTTACTAGAACAATAGCATCCCAAAAGAGGAAGGTGATAATCCCACCATACACTGCCCTAGTTAGGCCATAATTGGAGTATTATGTTTAATGCTAGGTGCAACATTTTAGAAACTACAACTACATTGATAAACTAATATACATATGTCTTACATGCACATATGCTGACATGTATATCTTATATAGGATAATCACTGGATGAAAAATCATGGGATTTAAAGTTCTATTGAAGAAAATAAGGTTCTTCTTTCTCATTGTTCACTTCATTGGTTATAATCCTTTAAAACATGACTAATGTTTAATGTGAAGGTATTTGCAGAACCTGTATTTGGTTGCATGCCACCATGGGGGAAGAGGGGAAGAAAAGGAGAGGGAGAAGATTTGAAATTCAAGGGATTGTGAAACTGAATGGTGTAAACTAAAAGCAAATAAATAAATTTAAAAAAAAAAAAGAAAATAGGGCTGTTCAACCTGGAGAAAAGAAGAGGAGGAGCAGGAGCATGATAGCTGTCTTCTCATGTTTGAAGAGCCATTATGGAGAAGATAGATTAACACATTCTGCTTTACTTCAGAGAGCAAATCTAGAAAGAATAATAGAAGTTACAAAGAGTGTAAGGGCCATATTTAAGGAAAATTCTTTGAACTATCAGAGCTGCTCAAAAGTAGAATGGGCTGTCCTTAAAAAGTAATTGGATTTTTCTCACTGGAGATCCTCAAGCAGTTACTGTTTGGCCTCTTATTATAGATATTATCAATAGAATTCTATTTCAGGTGTAAGTTGGACTAACTGATCTCTAAGGTACCTTTCTACTGTGGGACTTCATGATTCTGTAGAATAGCAAGATCTAGGTTATCTCAAAATCCTGGTCTGACAGACCCTTGAGATTTTAGATGAGATGCAAGTTTTCCCAGAAGAATCACATTTCCCAAGGGAAGACTCTTTGATTAAAATAAAGATTAAAATCCACTAAAGAGTTGTCCAGTTTTTCTATAGAATTAACTTATTCTCTTTAGACTCAGAATGACTACCAGCCTTCAAGACATATCCCCTTACACTGAAATAGAAGAGAGTAGTGTATTGGGTAGAAGTAAAAAAAGCTGGGTTTTAGTGTGAGTTCCATCACTATCTAGTTGAGTGACCTTAAACAAATCATTATAATTCTCTGGACCCTGGCAGTTTTATCTAAAAAAATTAAAGGGTTGAACTATATGTTCTCTAAGATACTTATTGACTTTAAATTTCCATGACTCTATTTCAATCCTCACACTCTGGTCGATATGAGGTCAAACTCATGTATCCCCAGGAATTGTCCAAAAACTGATTAACCTATAGAATTAGACGATAATTTGTGGAGAGAAACTATTCACTTTCCTTATTATTATTTCCACCCAGGCTCAGCCATATCAGACAGGTCTAATTTCCATTTTTCTAGTCACATTATATTTCCATATTTGAAATCTCTAAATATTACATGAATACAAATTTGAAATATAATTGAAAGTCTTTGCTAGTTGATCAGGTGGCAAGTAGTTAGGCAAATAAAAGCCAGTCAAAGACTGTTGAAGGTGAAATCATTGCCAAGAAAAGGGTGGGAGAAGAGGAAGAAGGGAATTCACATTCTAGGACTTTGTGATTCTAAATTTAGCATTGAAGAATCAGCACAGAGAAAGTTGCTTTCATCAAAACTCAATACTCAAAAAAGAGATTAAATGGGGAAACTGGAAAGATGTAAGCACACTGAGGAGGGGGTCTAATAGAAGATTAAGGAGTAGATGGATAGTTGTCTCAAAAGGTCTTTGCTAGAACTCAAGGGGAAAAAATTTATAAATAATTTTATTTTCCATGCTCCAAGGCTTGAGTGTTTAAAGAGTAAGACTGCTAGTTTTCTATTAAAAGCCAAAGATGAACAACCCCCAGCGACAAGAGTGATCATAAATGGAATACATAATAGTATATTTCTAAGGGACCTGAAATGGAAAGACCCTCTCTTCCTATACTGAAACAGTGATTCTGAAGAGATATGGTCCACAAAGACGTGACAAGGATCAGGAAAAAGGAAGCCACATTCCTTCAAGGAACTTTTTGGGAATAGTAGGAAAGAAACAGAAAACTTGCAAGATTGATACAGTAATTCTTGTAGTCAGGGAGAGAATAAAAAATGATAACATTTATAACCATCCAGAAAAAAGTAGATGAGTGGAAAGAAGGAAATTACATACTCTCCTCAAAAAGGGGATGGGATTTTCTATTCCTTTAAAAACTTAGAGGCAAAGCCAAAATGACAAAAAGAAATAAACAATCCAAACTCTTCAACATTCCCCTCCAAACAACTTTTTTTTTTTTGCTTTTTGGAGGTGGGAAGGCAGGGCAATTGGGGTTAAGTGACTTTCCCAAGGTCACACAGCTAGTAAGTGTTTAGTGTCAGAGGTCAGATTTGAACTCAGGTCCTCCTGACTCAAGGGCTGGTGTTCTACTCACTGTCCAACCTAGCTGCCCCCAAACAACTTTAAAATAACATGTCAGATTGAATTCTGGAGCACAGCCAACAAAATATCTGAGTGAGACACTTTTACAACCCAAGACAACCTAGGAGTCCAGAAGGAAAAGTAAGTGACACTGTGATGAGGACTGGCCAGAAGCACAGCATGGTGACAATACCACATATGGGCTTTGGAGGTACTGGAAACAGAAGTAGCAGCTGTTTGGAGAGTTCTGAGTACCCAAAGATGATAAGGGGATTGGAAAACTGGTAAGAAAAAAATTACAAGGGACTCTTGTGCTAATGATGTGGTCACAGTTCCAAGGCAGAAAGGAGAACATGTCATTTGAAGGGAACAGGGTCACCACCTGGGCAAGGACCACAGAACATACCAGGAGAGCAAGGATCAACCTCCACCCAGATCATACCAACTTAGAAGCAATGAAAACTTACAGACTCCCAGAACTAGCTGTAAAAATAGCAGATGAAAAAATGTGAAACTTGTGGAAATGATCCCTCCCAAAATGGGGTAGATTTCAACTCTACCATAAAGTTCAAAGTAAAAAAAAAACAGGCTGGAAAAGTGAGAAAACAACAACAGCAAGGAGAACCTGACCATAAAAAGCTACTATGGTGAGAGGGAAGCTTGAGACAAAAAATTCAGAAGATAACTTTCATATGAAAACTTCTATTAAAAAAAAAAGCTTCAAAGAAAAATGTAGATTGGCCACAAACCAAACAAGAACTACTAGAAAAGCTAAAGAAAGAGATTTCTAAAAAAAAAAAAAAAAAAAAAAGCCAAAATAAATTAAATCAAAAAAGAGTGGTAGAGAAAAACTGAGAAATGAGGGCAATGCAAGAAAATTATGCGGGGGGGAGGGGTAGGAGGGGTAACAGCTTTTAAAAGAGGCACCAAAAATACCTTAAAGAACAGAATTTGCCAAATGGTAGAAGATATAGAAAACCTCACTAAAGAAAATAATTCCTTAAAAATTAGAACTGGGCAAGTGGAAGCTAGTGACTCCATGAGACATCAAGAAACATTTTTTAAAGCCAAAAAAATGAAAAAATGGAAGAAAATGTGAGATGTCTCTATGGAAAAACAACTGACCTTGAAAGTAGATTGAGAAAGAGATAATTTAAGAATTACTGGGCTATCTGAAATCCATGATCAAAAAGGGACCCTACACATCATATTTCAAGAAATTATAAAGGAAAATTGACCTGATACCTTAAGACCAGAGGGCAAAATAGAAAATGAAAGAATCCACTGATCAGATCCTGAAAGAAAAAATCCTAGGAATATTTTAGCCAAATTGCAGAGCTCTTAGGACAAAAAGAAAGTACTTCATGTAGCCATTCAATAAACCATTCAAATAACATGGAGTCACAGTCAGGATCACACAAGATTTAACATCTACCTCTCTAAAGGAAGAAAGGTCTTAGAATATGATATTACAGAAGAAAAAAGAGAAAAGATTGCAACCAATCTAGTCAGCAAAACTGAGTAAAATACTTCTAAGCAAAAAATAAACATTTAAAGAAGTAGAGGGCTTTCAAACATTCCTGATGAATAGATGAGAGCTGAATTAGAAAACCTGACATTCAAACATAAGACTCAAGAGAACCATAAAAAGGTAAACATAAAAGAGTAAGCATAAGATACTCAATAAAGTTAAACTGTTTACATTGCTATGTGGGGAGATGATACATGAATACCTGAGAACTTTATCATTATTAGAGCAGTTAGAAGTAGTCTACATAGATAGTAGTCATGAATATGAGTTAAGTATATTGGAATGACTTCATAAAAAAATGGTGGTTTGAAAAAAGAGGAATACACTAGAATAAGAGCAAAAGGAGAAGATAATGGGAGAAATTATTTCACATAAAAGAGGTGTATGATAAAGAATTTTTAAAGTGGAGAGGATACAAGAAGTAGTGGGAAATGTTTGAACCTTGCTCTCAGCTAAATAGGTTCAAAGGAAGTAAAGAGTATAAAAATCTATCTTACCCTACAGGGAAGCGGGAGGGAAAAAGGATAAGTGAAAGGAGGAGGGAGTGATGAGAAGGAGGGTAGATTAAGGGAGGTAGTGGTCAGAAACAAAACAGACTTTTGAGGAGGGAAAGAGTGAAAAAAAGAGAGAGGATAAATAAAATAAAATAGCATGGAGGGAAGTACACAGTTACTCATCATAACTGTGAATATGAATGGGAATGACTCACTCATAAAATGGAAGTGGATAGCAGAATGGATTAGAAACCAGAATCCAACAATATGTTGTTTACAAGAAACATATTTGAAACAGAAAGACACAGAGTTAAAATAAGGAGACGAGAAAAATCTATTATGCTTCAGTTGACGTAAAAAAAA
>JAQQSV010015797.1:0-11988 GCA_028646515.1 Pseudochirops corinnae | reverse complement strand
ACTAGCAAGAACAGCAAAAATAATATTATTATATTAATAGATGAAAAATAAAAATGCTTTGGACAAAATTCATTTATTTTTAAGCACTCAGAAACATGTGAACAAATGGGTTTTCTTATAGTAAGCAATCTTAACCAAAAATTAAGAGCATGTATTAGATGACATTTTATAAATGACAGACTTTTCTAATGAGATTAGGGGAAAAGTAAAAGTTTTCATTGTTGGTTTTACCATGAGATGTGCTTCTAGAAATGCTATCTATAGCAATAAATCAAAGAAAATAAAGTGTGGTAAAAAAAAAAAATACACAAAGAATAAACAAAATCGCTACTAAGTGCAAGTATTTTGGTGGCATTTCTAGGGAAAAAACCAAGTCCATTAAAAATTAATTTAAAAATATCTTCAGCAAAGTTACAGGATATAAAATAAAGCTATACAATCATTAACATTTCAATAAATTATCAGCAAAATGCAGTAGGAAAAGACATAAAGTAAAATTCCATATAAAATATCTATAGAATGTATAAAATCCTTGAAAGTCTACTTACCAAGATATACATGTAATTATATGAATACAATACAAAAACACTCTTCACAGTAATAAAGACAAATCTAAATAATTAGAAAAATATTCATCACTGATAGCAAAGCAATGATATTACTACCTGTTAATTTATGTATTCAGTGCCATGTCAACCAAAGTACCAAAAATATTACTTTAAATAGGTAGAAAAAATGCAATTCATCTGGAGGGGAAAAAAAAAATCAAGAGTCTCAAAGAAAATGCTGATAAAAGTGAGAAGATGGATTCTTAGTATTACTTGACCACAGTCTATACCACAAAATAGCAATCATGTAGCTGATTTGGAATCTATTAAACAATAAAGAAGATGATAACTGGGACAAATTGGGTATTTGACATACTGAAGCAAATTCACATTAAAGCCTGATGATCAATAAGCCCAAAGACAACAGTTACTGGTATAAGCACTCACTCTATGACAAATCCTGCAGGGAAAACTAGATATCACTCTACCATAAATAAGGTTTAGGTCAATACTTTACACCATTTTCCAACATAAGTCCAAAATAGATGTGTGATCTTGGGTATAAAAGGTGCCACCATAAACAAATTCAAGGAACAAGGAAGACATTAGCCTTCAGAAATACGGGTAGGGTAAGTGTTTATTAGAAAAGAATAGAGAAGCTTGCTGATGGATATGGAAAATTTGGATTGCATGGGGGGAAAAAAATGTTTATGCAGAAACAAAACCAATGCAGCTAAGATTAGAAATGTAATAGTTAACATTGGGCAGAGGGAGTAAGGAGAATCTTTGTTAGCAAGTTTCTCTAATAAAGGTTTCATTTTTAGGATTTATAATAATCAGATTCAAAATTAGAAGAACAGGAGCCATTCCCCCAATTGATAGACAAAAGATGTGAACAGGCAATCCTAGAGGGAAGAAATCCAAGCTATCAATAGCCATAAGAAAAATGCTCCGATTTACTAATAATTAGCTAAATGCAAAGAAAGCAATTCTAAATTTCCATCCCATACCGATCAGATTGCCAAAAATTGATTTAAAAAAAAAAAAGAAAACAAAAAGTGTTGGAAAGAATGTGGGAAAATAGGCACCCTAATTCACTATTGATGTAGCTATGAATTGGTCCAAGCTTTCTGGAATGAAATTTGAAATTATTTCCCCTCAGTTATTAAACTGTGAACATCTCGACCTAGCTATACCACTCCAGTGACTTGATATAGCAAAGATATAAAAGATAGAGTAAGAGGACCCTTATGTACCAGAAAATCATTATAGCAGTTTTGCAGAGGCAAAGAACAGGAATCTAATGAGGTGCCAATCTGTTTTGGAAATTGCTAGAAAACTGTGGTATATGGAGGTAATGGAATGCTCTTTTGCAGTAAGAATTAATGAAAAAATACTTAGAGAAATCTTAGAAAAATGGTATCAAATGATGCAGAGTAAATTATACAGCACAAAGAGACCATTTATACAGTACCAACATGACCAACTTTGAATGACTAAAGAACTTTGAAATATAATAACCATGATTCTAGAGGATATCTATCTATCAACACATATACACACATGGATACATATGTACATATATACATACATGTGTATACATATATACACATCGATATGTGAATATATGTCACATGTGCATAGGACATATATAGATACATGCACACAATATTCACATTTATGTATGTAAATATATCCACATGTGCACATGTATGTATGTGTGTATATGTTCATATTAAGTAATACACGCTTACATATATACACACATATAGTATTCATATATTTGTATATGCTCACATCTGTAAATATTCCTATGTATGCAAAGCTTTAGCAGCTAGGAGGACCAGAAAAAGCTTTTCATAAAAGGTGATAGTTGAGCTAAATCTTGAAGGATGTCAAGTATTCTAAGAGATGGAAGTAAGAAAAGCATTACAGGCATGGGAGACAGCTAACAACAACAAAAACACTCCACAAAAAAGAGCAATGAAATTTAAATAGCTTGGCTGATTAAAGGGACAGAAGAAACAATTTTGTGTGAAGAAAAATAAATCAACAGGAAAGGAATATAAGATAATGGCCCTTTTATAGACAAACAGTTTAATGTCTAAAGGAGGTAGAAAACTTTTCTTCAACAAAACTACTAAAATACACATTTAAAGAAATAAAGTTTTCAGATGTTATGTGAACAGTGTGGTTACAAAAAGGAGCAGATAATGGACTTTCACAGAAATTGAAATACTTAAATGATTTTTTAAAGAGTGTTCCCCCTTTCCCCCAGTTTTATGACTGAAAGGGAAAGAAAGAATTTATATTTAGTAAAAACTTATAAAAGCCAAGTGTGAAGAAACAATGATCAGAGATACAGAATAAAACTTTAGAGGACTTTGACCTTGCTGAGGTGATAGAAATTGTTGTTGCTTCGGTTATTTACTTGAAAACTTCTACTTCTTTGGACTTAAAAGTTTTAAACAACTTGAAAAACATCAAACAATTGTTTCAAAAATCTGGGATGATTAAGGACCACTGAATCTACCCTGAGTGCATAAACCTGTTTTATGTACTTGTATTTTCACACTGCCCAAAGATTCTAAAGGTGAGAGAAAGTGATCTAAGGTTATATATAGAGTGTAACATATTGGTTATTCTTGATCTTCTTTTTATGAGTGCCTGTAACACATAGATTGCTTCTGTCTTGTTATTAAATAAATGGTTGCATTTAAGATATAATGATTTTTTTATTTCTTTGTGAGTGGCCAGTTTTATATGAAGGGAAGGGCACTGTTGGGAGGTTTAAAGCTATAGTGTTAAATATGAAATGTCTATTCTTCCACAATAAGGTTATACCTAGGATAATCACAGGCTTTGAATGTAATGGTGTGGGAGTCATCCTTCTCTGGAAACTCAGGCCTGGTAGTTAGAGAGCAAGTTGAGGTGAATAAGTCAGACAACAGGGTGAGTTAGGTAAGCCATACCTCGTGCAAGAAATTAATTATGTCCTGAATGGCCATTCCTGCCCAAAGGCAATATAGTCCTAGTTGGTGAGATCCAACTATGTTTAGCCAGCCTATGACCAAACATCCTTCACTCTAACCATCTTCCTTCCATCCTACCATGTGCTTTCCCTTCCTTTCTACCTGCTGATCTAGGAATAATGCTCAAATCAATATTCTCCTTGTTTCTTATAAAACATGTATCAATCCACTATTTTATGGCTCCATTCATTATCACTGTCTTCTGAGGACAAAGGAAGTGTGGACAGAGTGTGGTGGGTCCAAGCCAGGCATTCCACATATGCAACATACCACACAGGTGTTACACTGATATGTTCTGGATACTACAATCAACATTACTAATTTCACATTTGAGCCAACAGAAGCAGAAGTCTGAAGGTGGGACACACCTGCAACATTGAGAACAGGTGTTGTTGAGTGTGGACAACTGTTGTTATGTCTTCTCCCACTTTCAATTGGCTCAGAGGAGTAGGGAAACCAGGTGATATGGCAACAGTGATAGAAACAGCAAAACTGGTACACAGACAGCCTCTTTCCAAACCAGAATCCAGTAGATGCACATGTTGAGATCTATAAATCTCTTAGGGTAATGCCACTCTCTGTTGTGATATTGTGGCACAAATGCTGAGGCCAGAGTCTTCTATCTATGAGAGGTCTCAATCAAGTTAGGTCTCAAATATGTTCTATTTAAAAAGAACTGTTAGAAAAAACCAGAGACAACTACTTCACACAGGCAAGATAGAGAAGAATGAAAAAGAAACATTTAGCAGATCTGGTGTTGGAGAACATAGAATGTGAAGGGTGAGTTGGATTTGAATTCTTATTCCAAAAGAGACATTCATGCAAAGTTCACTTTTCCTTATGGTGTTATTGAAGTTAATTGTGTTCTGGAGGAAGACTCCTGAAGGCCCCAAAGCAATACAATGTGGCTTGGTGATATCCAATTAAGCCTAGTCATCTTATGACTATCAACCATGCTTTTACTCCAGCCAGCTTCCTTCCATTCTGCTTTGTGTTTAACCTTCACTCCTATCCCTTTTGCACCTCTTGTTGTACAAATAATATTCAAATAAAAATTCTCTCGTTTCATGTAAAGAGCATATTAATCCACTATGGTATAACTCCATTCACTATCACTATTGAAGACAAAACATTTTTTTCTAACCTCTGCTCCTCTGTGTATGTTGTTTTCCTATATTAGAATATTAGAATAGAGAACAGGTGTATGTGTGTGTGTGTGTGTGTGTATACACACATACACATATATACACAGTTACACACATATGAAGAATGCTCCAAATGTTTTTAGTCAAGTTTTAAGTCATTAAAAATTAAATGTATGACATTGTATAAGTCATAACCTCTTTGGACCTCAGTTCTGTAAAATAATTAAATTGAACCATATAATTTCCAATGGCATTTCCAATTTTAATCCATAGAACTCTGATATTTTCAATAACCAAGAATTTATTACACACTAAAATGGCCCTTTTAATTGCTGAATTCTCATTGTTAGAGCCATTGTTATATTTGGATGAAATCTGCCATCATATAACTCCTAACCACTGATCCTAGCAGAGCCTTTCTTAGAAACCTACACTATACCTACATTCTTTCACAATAAAGAGGAGAGGAGACATGACAGAAAGACTGAGAAATGCAGTGAATAAAGGACTATCTTTAAAGTCAGGAAGACCTGGGTCCAAGTCCTGCTTCTCACACATATTGGTTGTCTGATTGAATGAAATCATTTAACTGTTAGCCTTCTATGCAATTCTCTATTACTATCAGTTGAAGAGAAAGTTGCAACTTTCATTGTTTGATACAGTTTCATCATCTGAGAATTCATATGCACAATTATGTACCTATATGTAATATATATTATATATAAATATAATTCTATACATTATATGTACATATGTACATACACATATATATACATATATATTTATAAACATGCAGAGAAATCTACAGGTATTTTTATAGCTATTTATGTGTCTATATGTATAGCTATCTGGGTCTATACCGCATAATTGGCTCAAAATGAGTTTGTTGTCAACTAAAACTCCCAAATTTACTTAAAAAACACTTGAAAAATCAATTTGCATATACGCTGCATTTAAACAAGTGATTTTCTTTACCTAACCAAAGAATTTATATCTATCCCTGTTAAACTTCATCTCATTAAGCTCAGATCCTTATTTCAAATCATCAACTTTTGTCATCTAGATGGATTCTATTCTGATTCTTCTGTTTAACACAACAACCATCTAAACCAGGTTTATGCCACCAATTAATATGGTATAGATGCCACCTTCTCTTTCATTCAAGACAAAGATAAAATTCATCTAAGTCACTGACAAGGGCAGGAACAAGGGTAATCAAGGCACAGTCAAACTGGTGACAAATTACTAAAGATCTCCCTCTAATTTTATCTTATTCATTAATCATTTTTTTCTGATGGTTGACCATACATTTACTAAATTACCTATTTGTTCTATCATTCAGTCAACAGTTGTCCATTTTTGCCTTCTAGGAGAGACTACATCAAATACCTTTTTAGAAATTCAGTACTTATGCCTACGAATTCACCTTATGTGCAGATATATATATATATATCATCATTTTATCCTTTAAAATGTTGAAGAACTGAAAAAAGAGAAATCATATTCTGGATCCTATTCTCACTAACAAGTCAATTCAAAAAGCATTTATTAAATGATATTTCTCTGTAAGAATATGTAGGAAGAAATGGGTTGCTGGGAGAGAAATGATGACAACATTGAGGAAAATAACCACTCATCCCTAAAATTTGTGATAGAGAAGAGGAAATCTAGGGGGAAAAATGTTAAAGTAAATTTGACACATGTCCTACGTTTTTGGGAAATAAATATTGAACTCTTCAGATAAAAGATAGTTAAGAGGCTATGAACTAGAACACTTCGGCTAAGTTAGTCTGGTTAGGTTGGGAGAAGATCAAGAATGAAATTCTACGGAAATGAAGGAAATAATTCCAATGAAGAAAAATTAAATATTTCTGAAGAGACTCCATTGGATATACAGAGAATTCACCAGTCAACATAGTTTTAAAAGAGAAACATTTTCAAAAGGTGGAAGCAAGACCCAGGAAATAGAAGTTGAATATAATAGTATGGAAGAGTCCTATTAAAATAGTGTTAGAAAAGATAAAATTCTGAATCAGTTGAGTCTAGGAAAAAAATCTAAGAAAAGATTTTTTCTTTGTTGTTGTTGCTACTGTTGTGGTGGTTGTTGTTGCTGCTGCTCTTGTTACTGTTGTTTTAGTAAAGTCAGGAGAAAAAGCAGAGATGTAATAGGGATAGCCTTTTTGCTTTTGGTGGATTGAAATATCTGTCTGACAACAGAGAATTTGTAGAGGTGCTCATTTTTTATATTGATTCTGTTTTCTTTGCAAAGGATTGTGACATTGGAAATAAAAGAACTAAAGTAACTTAACTGACTCCAAAAACTTAGTTTGCATTAAAGATTTCAAGTAACTTCTTGCAGATGAATTGCATTACTAAGTCCTGAAGGGATTGGCAAGTGTAAAGACTAAGTCATTGTCACCAGAATTTGATGATTGTGGAAAATAGAAGCTATGACGCAAGGTTGAAGAAGAACAAATGTTGTTCAGATTAAAAAAAGAAAAATCGAGAGAATACAGAGTCCACAAATTTAATACATTGAGCCTGCAAATTTATAGGCCAATAAGTTCAACTTTGACTCCTGGAAAAAATTTAGAACATAGCATTAAAGAGGGCATTGACAGACGTTGGGAAAAAGAAGTAATGACTACAAAGATCCAACATGACAGCAACAAAAATGATGTGTGAAGGACACAAATTTATAAATTTATAAAATCATAAATTTGATGGAGTTTTCTAAATATTTGAGAAATAAGGCCTTTATCAGAGAAACTTGCTATAAATCCCCCTCCCAAGTATTCTGTTTTCCCTCTAGTCTTGGGTGCATTGATTTTATTTATGCAAAACATTATTAATTTAATGTAATAAAAATTATTCATTTTATATCCTATAATACTCTTTATCTTTTGTTTGGCCACATTTTTTCCTGTTATTCACAGATCTGACAAGTAAACTATTTCAAGCTTCCCTAATTTGCTTATGGTAGAACTCCTATGTGTCTAATTCATGTAATCCACTCTGCTATTTCCTTCCATTGCATCACTGAGTTCATCACATATGTATTCACAATTATGATTACTATGTATTTCCCTCCATACTACTTCACCTACCCTGTTTATCCTTCTTTCTTTCTCCTTTCACCCACTGGCTCCTTAAAAGTATTTTGGTTCTGACTACCACTTCCTTTGATCTGCTCTCCCTTCTCTTACTGCCCATGCTCTTCTTTTATTTCCCTCTACTCCTACTTCCCTTTAGGGTAAGATAGATTTTTATACCTAACCAATTATGTACACTATTCCCTCATTGAGTCAATTCCAATGAAAGTTCAAGCCCTGCCCTAAAACAACTCCCTCTTCCCTTCCACCGTAAAAGTTCTTCTGTGTCTCTTTTCTATGAAATAATTTATGCCAATCTACTTCTCCCTTGCCCCTTGTGTCAGTGTATCCCTTTTTCTTATCACTTAATTTTATTTTATCACATCATAGTCAACTCACACCTGTGCCTTCTAACTATATATATATATGACTTCTAACTGTCCTTATACTGATAAATTAATAGAAATTAAAAGTAACATTCTCCCATGTAGGAAAGTAAACTGTTTAGAATCTTTGAGTTCTTTATGATTTCTCTTTCCTGTATACCTTATCATGTTTCTCATGAGCCTTATATTTGAAAGTCAAATGTTTTATTCAGCTCAGGTCTTTTTATCAGGAATGCTTAAAAACCCTCAATTTCATTAAATGTGGATTTTCTGGGGGTGAAGTCAAGAGGGTAGAGTAAAAGCCAGGACTAGCTTGAGCTCTCTCATAAACCCTTCCAAATACCTGTAAAAAATGACTCTAAACAAATTCTAGAGCTTCAGAATCCACAAAATGACAGAGTGAAATGCATCTCTAATCCAAGACAGCCTGGAAGGTTGACAGGATGGAACTATCTCACAGGACTGGGAATGGAGCACAGTCCAGTGAGGGCTGTGCCCAATGCAGATGGGCTGGAGCAGGCTCAGGGGACTGACTTGCTGGCAGTTGTGGCAGTTTCCAGACTTTTCAATGCACAGACACCAAGAACAGGATGGAAGGTTGGTGGGGAAAATTTGTGTGACTTGGGTGAGAGGGGAGCACATGCAGTCAGGCCCCAGCCCCAAGGTGGTGGTGGCAGCAGGAGCAACAGCAAGAGTGACTAATTCTGAAGTTTTGTACCCAAAGATGGTAGGGAATTGAATGGCTCATAAAAAATTCCTGAAGCCTGGAATAGTACATCCACCCCCACCCCCAACTCCAAGCAGAGTCCTATGGTGACAAAGACTTAGAAAATCAAGTATTTGGCTTGGAAGATGAGCAAAGAGTGTAAGAAAAAAGCCAGATTATAGAGTCTTATTTTGGTGACAAAGAAGATCAAAACATACAATTAGAAGAAGACAATGAAGACAAAATTTCTACATCAAAAGCCTCCAAAAAAAAAATGAATTGTTTACAGACCATGGAAGAGCTCAAAAAGGATTTTGAAAATCAAGTAAGAGAAGTAGAGAAAAAATGAGGAAGAGAAATGAGAGAGATGCAAGAAAATAATGAAAAAAGTGCCAACAACTTGCTAATGGAGACCAGAAAAATACTGAATAAGACAAGATCCTTAAAAAATAGACTAACCCAAATGTCAAAAGAGGTCCCAAAAGACAATGAGAAAAATGTCTTAAAAAGAAGAATTAACCAGATTTAAAAGGAAGTACAAAAGCTCACTGAAGAAAATATTAGAATGGAGCAAATAGAAGATAATGACTTTATGAGAAATCAAGAAATTATAAAATAGAATCAAAAGAATGAAAAAAATAGAAGACAATGTGAAATATTTCATTGGTATAACCACTGATCTGGAAAATAGATCCAGAAGAGATCATTTAAAAATTATTGGACTACTTGAAAGCCATGATAAAAAAAAAGAGCCTAAACATCATCTTTCAAGAAATTATCAAGGAAAACTGTCTGGATATTCTAGAACCAGAAGGTAAAACAGAAATGGAAAGAATCCATTGATCAGCTTTTGAAAGTGATCCCAAAAGGAAAACTCCTAATAATATTTTAGTCAAATTCAAGAGTTCCCAGATCTTGGAGGAAATATTGCAAGCATCCAGAAAGTAGCAATTTGAGTATTGTGGAAATACAATCAAGACAACACACAATATGGAAGTTTCTACATTAAGGGATCAAAAGACTTGGAATATGAAATTCTGGAGGTCAGAGGAGCTAGGATCAAAACCAAGAATGACCTACCCAGCAAAACTGAGTATAATTCTTCAAGGCGAAAATGGAAATTCATTGAAATAGAGGACTTTCAAGCATTCTTGCTGAAAAGACCGGAGCTGAATAGAAAATCTGAATTCCAAATCCAAGAATCAAGAGAAACATGAAAAGGTAAACAGGAAAGAGAAATCATAAGGGACTTATTAAAGTTTAACAGTTTATATTTCTATATGTAAAGATTACATTTGTAAATCCTGAGACCTTTCTCATTATTAGGGTAGTTGGAGGAAATTGATAGATAGATAGATAGATAGATAGATAGATAGATAGAGACATAGAGACATAGATACATAGATTAGATAGATAGCTAGACAGACAGATGGCACAGGGTGAGTTGAATATGAAGGGTTGATATCAAAAAAATAAATTAAGGAATGAGAGAGGAATATACTGGGAGTAGGAGAAAGGGAGAGATAGAATGGGGTAAATTACCTCACATAAAAGAGGCAAGAAAAAAAATTACAATGAAGGGGAACAGGTGGAAGATGAGAAGGCAAAAGTGAACCTACTCTCATCAGATTTAGTTTAAGGAGGGAAATAACATACAAACTCAATTGGGTATCTTACCCTACAGAAAAGTAGGAGAAAGGAGATTGGGGGGGAGGGGGAGGTGATGATAGAAGGGAGGATAGACTGGGGAAAGAAGTAGTCAGAACCACACACTTTTGAAAAGGGACAAGATCAAAGGAGAAAATAGAATAAGTGTGGAGGGGGAGAGGATGGAGGGAAATATAGTTAGTCTTTCACAACATGATCATTATGAAAGAGTTTCGCATAACTGTACATTTATAACCTATACTGAACTGCTTGACTTCTCAATAAGAGTGGGAGGGGAGGGAAGAAGAAAGAGAATTTGGAACTCAAAGTTATAAAGACAAATGCTGAAAAAAAAATTTTTATATGCAACTGGGAAATAAGGTATACAGACAATGGGGTATAAAAATCAATCTTGCCATATAAGAAAGTAAGGGAGAAAGGGATAAGGTGGGGTGATAGAAGTGAGGGCAGACTGGAGGAAGGGGTAATCAGAATGAATGCCATGTTGGGGTAGGGAGCAGGGTAGAGACGGAGAGAAAATTTGAAACTCAAAATCTTGTGCAAATGAATGTTGAAAATAAAAAAAATAGAGGGGCGGAGCCAAGATGGCGGCGTAGCAGCAGCAACATATCGCAGCTCTCAAATAGCCACCCCAACATACCCATAAAATAGGACTCTAAACCAATCCTAAAAGTCCAAAACGCACACAAAGATACTTCCCACTAAAGTCAGCTCGGCTACGAGGAACCATATCAGCACTGCGAACCAAAACCAGCCTGGCCTGAAGCCGCGGCTGTGCCCCAGGGGCGGCTGGATGGAAGGAGCAGAGGAGCCTGTCTGGTGAGCGGATTAGCAGCAGCTGCGAGCAGCGTTCAGAACTAGATCAGGAGTGCTTGCAATCGGGGGAGAAAAGCATCCAGCCGAAAGACCTCCAGAGTAGAAAAACGAAAAGCAGAGGTTTTGCACCTGCCTCTGCATTGCAGCTTCTGCACCCTCAGCCTGCAGACTGCAGGGGGACAGAGCAATTGTTCTGAGGTCAGTGCTCTTGCGTTGAGTGGCCTGGATCCAGATCTCTGTCTTGGGCCTCAGTCTTGGAGTCTTCATTATCCAGTCAGCTGGAAGTAAGTAGGAAGGGTGTCAGCACCTTCCTGAGAGCTATAGCAGGTGGGAGGACCCCAGCGATTTGGGACAGAGCTTTCCCTTCTGCAAGCAGAGCCTCATAGAGATTAAAAAAAAAAATCACGGACTGACCAACCATGAGTAAGAATAAGCATAAGAAGCACAGTAAGAACAGCACCCAAACCCTAGATTCCTTCTTTGGGGAAAAGAAAGATCATGGGAGAGAGGGGGAGGAGGAGAGTGCAGCCAGAGCGCCCCCACCAGGGGGCTCCAATAAACATGAAGAAAGCCTTAAAGCTAGAGATGAGCTGAA
>JAQQSV010015796.1:0-11988 GCA_028646515.1 Pseudochirops corinnae | reverse complement strand
GTTTGCAGTGCTGATATGGTTCCTCGTAGCCAAGCTGACTTTAGTGGGAAGTATCCTTGAGTGTGTTTTGGAGTTCTAGGATTGGTTTAGAGTCCTATTTTATGGGTATTTTGGGGTGGCTATGTGAGAGCTGTGATATGTTGCTGCTGCTACGCCGCCATCTTGGCTCCGCCCCCCCGAAGCCCAAGTATTGATAGACACAACATTAGTCTCTGATTTGCCTAATGCTCGTCAAGGATAAGCAAATTAGAAAACGCCAACAATGACACCTTGTTGTCAACCCTAATGATTTTATTATAAACAATAACACATATAATTATTTAAAACAATAACAACAGCTAGCATTTATCTAGTGCTTGAAGGTTGTCAAAACACCTCACATACATGATCTCATTTGATACTTTCAACAACCCTGTGAAACAGGTACTGTGGGTATTATCATCCCCATTTTAAAGACGAGGAAACGAGGTTTCAAAAGGATTAAGTGATTTGCCCAGGTATTAGTAATGGAGACTGAAACCCACTTTTTGACTGACTCCAACCCCTGCTGATATCTGCTTTCTTCAGAGGAAAGAAATATGACATATTAAAGAAAAAATGACATAAAAAAAGGTTGGCAGAATTATAAATAGCTGTTTTCCCTTCAGTTCCTAAAATGTAATGGTTGGGGTAACAGTCATTAATAAAAACTCAATTTTCTATAGCATTTTAAGGTTTCCAAAGGCCTTGCCTCACAAGCCTGTGAAGTGCTACAAGTATTATTCCCATTTTACAGATCGGAAAACTGAGAAAGAAAATAAATATCTTTTCCATGTTCATAAAGATAGCAAGTGTTAGAGCAGAGATTCAGACCCAGGTCTCCCAAATCCAAATCCTGCTCTCTCCACTTCACATGCTGCTCTTCTTTTGATATGATAGGCTATTGTAATGAGGACAGAATCCTTCAGTGAAAAGAAGGAAGTTAAGAATGAAAAAAAAGTAGCAATTCAGACAATATTATAATTTCTTCTTTTTTTTTGCTTTTTGGAGGGGGGAAAGCAGGGTAATTGGGGTTAAGTGACTTGCTGAAGGTCACATGGCTAGTAAGTGTTAAGTGGCTGAGGCTAGAATTGAACTCAGGTTTCCCCGGACTCCAGGGCCGGTGCTCTATTCACTGCGCCACCTAGCCATCCCAATAATCTAATTTCTTAAGCATTTGATAAACTATGGGGCTAACCCAAATGCTGTTTTTTTAATCTAAATATTAAATTTTTTTTAAAAATTTCAAATAAAAATCTGCCTTCTCTCCCTCCCATCTCCCCCATCTATATACTATTCATTGAGACAATTCAGAAAAATATACTAACGATCAAAATTATTTAGCCATCTCACAACTGATTTATTTTCCCATTTAACATCACTAAGCTACTCAGGTTCCATTCAGAGTTAATCCAGAAGAAACGACTGAAATACTGTACCAACCCATAGCAACAGAACCTTTGGACACAACTGTATTATTCTCACCAAGTTAAGATGGTTAGTCTCTTCTGTTCCTTCCTCCTTCTTGCAGTGGAGAGCGCAGGGCCTGGATTCCACAAAGTCTGAGTTCAAATCTAATCTCAGACCGTTACTAGCTGTATGACCCTGAGCAAGTCACTTAACCTCTCTTTGTCTCAAGTTTCTTCATCTGAAAAATGGGGATACTATTAGCACCTACCTCAAACGGGTTGTTGTAAGGTCAAAGGAGACAGATAATAATTGTAAAGTGCTTAGCACACTGCCAAGCACACAGTACGCATTATATAAATGTTGATTATTATTATTTTTAACAAATCAACTGAGATCACAGCAGGGGGAAGAATTAGCTTACTGTTCATATGAGTCTAAAGTAACAGTCTGTTGGCCTTAGATGAGTGAGTAAACCTGCCAGTTAGAAGAAAATAAAATCTCTTGACATGTGTACTGAACAAACTGGATATGTAAATTAGTGGAGTTTTTCCTGTATTCTCCATGAATGTAGCATTTATACACTCTCAACTTCTGACTATGAACTCCACTGAGCATCTTAGTATCAAAAATTGCTTTACTTACATTAAGAGCATATGTATTCTACTCCTAAAGCAGGGGATCTTAACCTTTCCTGTGTGTGATGAATGTCTTCAGAAGTCTTATGAAGCCTTTGGACCCTTTTTTTAGAATACTGTTTTTAAATAACTAAAGAAGCGCTAAATTTCAGTCAAGATGGTAGTAAAAATAAAGATGTCATCTATTTCCAATACAAGTTCATGGACCTCCCTGAAATCTATCCACAGAACTCTGTATAAGAACCCCTAGCCCTAGAAATACCCCACACATACTATTTCAGTGCCCAGAACCTTCCTTTTATAAACAAGGAAAAAGTACCCATCCACAAACAAACTCCTTTCAAGACATACCAAAAGCCTTTTACAATACATATGAGTGGTTAAAAGTTTCCAGATGGGGTAACCGTGCTGCTTTCCAAACCCTAACAAGAAGTTCTAGGACAGCTCCTGCAGAATCACTACCACTTAAAAAGTCAAGTCTGTCATAATTTACTCCAGTTTCCTAATATAGCATACACCCTGCTGAGGATGGAAAAGTTGACTTGAAGCTCCTAACACCTAGGGACAGCTCTCTTCCTTTTCTCTTGTCCAAAGATCTTCTGGCTGGACTCTTGACATTTTTTCCTCATGCTTGATGCACAAATTTGGGGCATGTCCATAAATCACCAGCTAATATACGCCAGTTCTGAAATACATGCACACAGGTGGCTAGGGTTAACACGCCCCTTATACACAGTGTGGGGCATATGTACGGGTTCAAGGGAGAGGGCAGGAGGAGAGAGTTCTAGGTCACTTTCTTGCTTGGTCCACAGAGATGTCAGGCACCCCTTCCCCACAGAGTAGGCCTGGGAATGGGAGGAAAGAAGGGAGGGGGGAGGAGGAGAAAAGGGATTTTTAAAAAGGCCACAAGGGCCAAATATCAGCTTTGGTCCTCCACTAAGACGAGAGGGTACCAAGAGCATTCCATTCCTCTTTCTCAGATGGAGGTGAAAGGTGAGTTGGGTCACTTCCATGAAATTTACTCCAGAGCCAGCACAGGGCAATGCTGGGGGGAACGAAGGTCCTGTTCCTGGGTCTCCTCTTTGGTCTGCATCGCTCCAAGAGACCTGTTCTAGACAGTCCTACCCCCTCACTCCCCTCCACTCCTCTTCCTCTTCCCCCCCACCGCAACCTCTTCACGCAGCGAGCCCCAGCTCCACTGGCGGCTCCGCCTCATCCAGACCTGCTGACGGGAGCGGTGGGAGGGAAAGAGGGAGCGTGGCGTGGGGAGGAGGGGACTAGCGGCTGGGGATGCGCCCCGCGCCGCCGCCCCTGCTCCTGCCCCTGCCCCAGCAAGCGCTGCGCCTCTACCTGCGCCCAGCCCCGTGCGCTCTCTTCTCCCCTCGCACTCACCAAGAGCACGGAGCCCCGCACCACCTCCGACACGCTCTGCCGCAGCTCGGCCGCCGTGCCGGGCTTGCTCAGCGCCCGGGTGAACTTCCGAGTCTCCGCCGAGGCGGGGAGCAGCGGCGGCTGCGACATCCTCTGTCTCCTGGCCACCGCCGCAGCCGCCGCCGCCGCCTCCTCCTCCTCCTGGAGTCCCGGCCCGCGTCGATCCGGCCACCGCCAGGTGCAGCCACCGCAGCCGGCCCAGCTTCTCCCCGCTGCTCCCCGCTCCAGGCTCCTGCCGGGGATCCCGAGAGAGCGGGCGGGCTCGTGGGCTGCGCAAGTCCTGGTTCGTCCCCTCCCCGCCGCCGCCGCCGCCGCCGCCGCCGCTGCCGCTGCTGCTGCTGCTGTCAAGCCCAGGTCTTGCCTCCTCTTCTGCTAATACCCGGGCATTCCGGGGCGGCGGCGGCGGCTTCCCCACTCACTTCGGGTTGTGTTCCTTGTTGTTGCTCCTCAGGCTGTCCCGGCTCCCCCATGCTACCAGCTCTCACCGCCGGCGGCCTCCTCCTCTGGGCGGAGTGTCCAGCCCAAGGCGGGGCCGCAGAGTGGAGGAGGCGGAGCTGAGCCCCAACCAGAAACTGGCGAGCTCTCCTGGGTCCCCCCACTCCGTACCGGGACTGGGGAAGGAGGGTACCCGCTTGGTCTTTGGTCTAGTCCGGAGGCGAAAAGGAAATGAAAGAATTGAATGAGGTGTGCAGATGAGAAGGGCTCCCCAAAAGGGATGAAAGTTCCAACAGTTCAAATAAAAGGTGGAGAGGGCAAAGAAGAATACAGGGAGAAACCTGAAGCAAAAATACTCATGCCTATAAAACTTTACCCTGCAAAAGGGGGGTGGTGGCCGAGATAAAAAGGAGTGTGGGGCTAAAAAGAGCAAGATAACCTTTGAAGGAGACTCATGACATACTTTACTGAAGGACTTAACCAAAACGTCCAGGGCAATACTTGCATATTTCATTATACCCCAAGAATAGAGCTTTCAATTATAATTTCCCAGGAGGGAAGGAAAGCAACTAAAAGACCTACAATTGATCTTATAGGGAGAGAGCATTGTATCTGCCATGAGGGTATATTGAGCTCTTTCATATACTAAAATGGTATTGTTGGTATTGGGGTCCAAAAGTAGACCCCTCTTCCCCTTATTATTTCTTTAATACAGTGAAAAGAGGCTTGAGTCGGAAAACCAGGATTCAGCCCCTACCTCTGAAATGACTTGTCTTTGTGATCCTGAGCAAGTAACAACTTCCCTGGACCTCAGTTTCCTCATCAAATGAAAGGAATGGAACGTTAAAATGTATGATTTTGTTCCTATGGTTACCAATTCCAACAATCCCTCATCTCTACTTAGTATATGGTCTTCAAGAGTTGCTGTGGCTAAAAATAAGGCTGGTAGGACATCTCAGAACTTATCCTCTGCTAAGCCTAACCCTTCAAGAACAGTCACCTCAACATGACAATGAAGCACGACAAGAGTGTGAATGGAGAGATGGAAGGGTCTTTAAAGGCTAGTACAACCCTCTCATTTTACAGAGGCCCAGAAAAGTTCAGTGATTTGACCAGGGCCTCACAGCTGATTTGATTCCTGACTCAAAGCCAAATGCTCTATTCATTTCATTCTTTACTGGAGATACTTAACAAATAATTGTTAATAAATGGGTGAACTATACATACCTTTGTTTCCTTGAGATAAATTGAAATTTTCCTGTCCTCATCCTCTCAGCTGCTAGTGTTCCACCCCCAAAATTTTCTTCGATTTATGTATTGATTTTGTATGTTTTATGTCTCTCTAGGAAAGGGCATTTGAGAGGCATAGTGGAAAGTTAGCTGGTCTTGGAGCCAGGAAGAAATGAGTTAGAATTCTGTTTCAGACACTTTTGCCTTTGTAACCCAGAGTTCCTCATTTAACTTAGTGGGCTAGGCAACTTTCTAACTATAATTTGCAGAGAAGACACTGACCTATATTAGCAGAGGGAGTGTTCTCATCTGGGAGTTTCTATACTAATAAAATCACAGGTCCAATCTCTGCTTCTGCCGTTTTGTGTACATGTATAAGTTGTCTCTCTTAATAGTATGTAAGTTCCATGAGGATAGTGGCTTTTTCATTTTTGTCTTTGTACACTCAGCACATAACAGTATTTAATAAACACTTTACTGATTGGTTTAGCTTCTTTGCCATCACTAATTCTCCCTTCAAAATATTGGCTGGAAAAACCAAAGCTACCGCTGTATGTGTTTAACTCCCAGAGTCAAAGAAAACAAGAATTATAATGTTTTATAAGGAAGCTACAAATACATTGCTTACTATCCGTAGAGTAGTCAATGGTTGTAGTTGTTTATTATTTTCGTTGTGTTGTAAATGAAGTCACTGGTGAAATTCACCTTACATATAAGATCTGTTAGTGAACTTCTATTTTTTTTTAAACATTTTTGAAACCTCAAGTGGACCAAACAGAAACTTTTTTAAAAGGAGTTCCAGAGTTAGATAAAAAAAAAAAAATGGATTTACTATCCAAAACAACTCTCCTCTTTGTGTTGTGTCCGTATTTAAATTTTAAGGTCACTCTGTGAGGGAGACTTTGAGGGAGAAGTGGTGAAGTATTTAGAATTTTATTTTATCCACCTAAGTCTAGATGGTTCTGGAAAGCTCCCTAAAGAAGCAGTGAGTTTCCAGGGCATATGGTGAAAGCTGGACAAGAGGAGAGTTTTTAGTATAGGAGAGTCATAAGGTTAAAAAGGACTCCTGAAAGAAAACACATGAGTAAAGAGGAACAGGTGAAGTCCACAGACAATAGAAAATAAAGATCATATTTAGAGAAGCAGCTAAGATAGAGTATAAAGAGAACTAGAGCTGAAATCAGAACATCAGGATTCAAGTAACAATTTCTACTACTTCCTACTAGCTCTCTGACCTTGGGCAAGTCATTTAAATTTGGGGCTTCAATTTTATAGAGTTCTTTAAATTTTGCAAAGTGCTTTCCATCTGTGGTCTCATCTGAGCCCTACAGTGGCAACCCTTTGAAATAGATCTTATCATTCTCATTTTACAGACAAGGAAACTGGCCTCTTACGGCATTAAGTAACTTATTTATACAGCAGTGTTCAAATGCAGGCAGGTCATACTGGCTGTTCGGTAACTGTATCCATTAGGCTCCTGAGAGGAGGTAGGATCATAGGATCTAAGATTTAGAGATAGAAGGCACCCAGTCTAACTCCTACCACACCTCTCTATTTTACAGATGAGGAATCTGGCCCAGAAAGGTTAAGTGATCTTGACCAAGGTCACACAAGTAGCAGCAGAACTGGGATTTGAATTCAGATATTGTGACTCACGGTGTACAAGATTGTTAAGATCAAATGGCAGAATATACGTACATCACTTTACAATTCCTTGTGTAACTACTGTAAAGTTACTAGTAGGATTCCTGTCTTTCAGAAGAGAAGTTCTTCCTACTGGGTAAATTTAAACATTCTCATGACAAGTCAGGATGGGGAATATATTATCTCCAGTCTTCACAACTCTCTTTCATTCCCTACCCTATGAGTTTGTGAAATGACACCACCAAGCCAAACCTTAGAAACTAAGGAACTCTTTTCCTATTGGAGAATGGTTAAACAAATTGTGGCACATGAATGCAATGGAAATATAATCCTGCCATAAGAAATGATGAAATGGGGAATTTCAAAGGAAACTAGGATTGTTATTAAGTATGCAGAATGAAGTGAGTAAAACTAGAAGAACAATTTATACAATAATGTCATTATAGAGCAAAACAATTTTGAAAGACTTTGGAACTCTGAGTAATGCAGTAATAAACCACCAGCCCAAAGAATGAAAATGAAACATGCTACCCTTGACAGAAAGGTGATGAACTTAAAATGCTGAGAAATACATTTTCCAACGTGCTAACGTGGAAATTTGCTTTGAAGACTGTATTTACATAGACATATGTTTTCAAACATGGCTAACGTGGGAAATTGTTTTGCCAGACTATATAAATATGTTTTAAGAGATGTGTTCTTTGGTTAGCAATTTTTATTTAATGTAATTAATGGGGACAGGAGAGTCACATTAATTATAAAATACTTGTTACTTGAAAAGTTAAAAAAAATTTAAGAGGGATGAGATTAGCAGGAGTTGAGAATGGACTAAACCTGATAAAGCAGAAGCAAGAGATGAGAAATGAATGGGGACGGGGTGGACCAGGGGAGTGGGGACGGTGTATCTAGCTAGAAGACTCGACCTTTTAAACTGGATTACCAAAAGTTTCACCAGTGTTGGTGACAGCTTTTATATCTGTCCCTCTCTTAATTTGGAAGAAGCTCTTTCGAGTCTCCTCCACTAACAATTTCTCCAATGCTTTGCTCTCCTCTCTACAGATGCCAAGGCAGAGACCATCAATTCTCACATGGACAGTCCACTGAGCATCGTCTGGAGAAGACAAGTAACACGGGGCCTGGGCGAGGGCTGTGGCGCATGCTCAGGAGTTTGGGCCGTTTCCTGGTAAAGTGGAAACCGGAGTCTCCTGCATTCACGGGAGAAGAAGCCACACCTGTTCCGTGTTGATTGGCAGCTACGTTACCTGCCCGAGGATCAGACTCGCTGGGAGCTTGAGTCCTGAACTTCCGGGAGCGTTTCTATCGCCTCCCAGGTCCAGAATATCCAGAGCACGAGAACCTTAAAGGCTGCAACATGCACCCCTGTTCCAGGAGAACGCAAGACGCTGTCCTCCGGCTTTAAGAGGCAGGACACGAGTCTCCATCCTTTTAAATACAAGGATCGCCTCATTTTAAACGGGATGGAGCATAAGGAGGGGTGGGGTGATACATGTGAGACTGGGCACACGCTCAAGTACTGCTTGAGTCGAATTGTTATCTGGGTTGTGCCTGCAGGATGTAGTGATGGATAAGGAAAAGAAAAACAAGCCAGGGCAATAATAAAAACTAATCTGAAACTAACAAGTGTAGCGGTGTGCAGCCCTTCTTGGACTTGGCCCTTTTCTCCTGGGAGTTAGCATAATCAGGCAAGGCCACCCGCAACCAACGTTTAGATCCTGGAATTGTGTATATATGGAGTGCTTGGATTGTTTTTTTCTGCAGTTCTCTCTCTTTCAAAGATCAACTGGGAATCAATACATTTGGGTTCATCGTCTACCAACTAGAGCTTCTGACTCACTGGGGGTAGGGGGGTGTAATCTGGATTCAAACTGTGGTTTGAGCAAGTCATTTAAAATCTGGGTGCCTTAGTTTTTTCGTATGCAAAATTAAAGATGACTAGATGACCTTCAGCGACCCTTTCATCTACAAATCTCTGATCCTAGATCTTCGGAATGGTGTTTTAAGAGGAACCCCTATCTACTTAGAGGGAGAGATTTAAAATTTTTAATGAACCAAATTGTAAAGCATCCTTGAATTTGTTTACTGAAAATACTAATAAAACTCGAGGTATTTTTACTAGTAACTGAAATTTCCTGTTTTTCATGAGGTAAAATTTGAACAGAATCTCAAATTGTGATCATTCTTATACTTCAAAGAGTTTCATGTTTACATGAAGATTTTAGGGTTTACAAAAAAAATGCTTTACTTTAATGCTATTTATCTCATTTATCTCCATTCTCCTTTTAACGCATGTATGCTTTGTCCAGAAGGTGATAAATTAAGGTGATGTGTACCACCAGATGGGGAATTCGAACCCACTTCTAACTTCAAGTCCAACTATTTCCACTATATTCTGCTTCAAAAATTACAACTCTTCCTCTCTAGCACCTTGACTTTATGATTCTTGACATTATATTTATTTTGATGGTTCTGTGATATTAGAAGGTAGACAACATCAAGAAAAGTGAAGATTACAATCCATTCACCCTCTTATCTATATACAATGGAACTCTTTTCTATGAACTTCTATAAAAGGATCCATACAAAGAATTGGAAACTGAAGGGTTGCCTGTCATATGCGATTGTGATGGAATGTTTTTGTTTAATCATGTCCAACTCTTTGTGACCCCATATAGCGTTTTCTTGGCAAAGTTACTGGAATGGTTTGACATTTCCTTCTCCAGCTCATTTTTATGTATGAGGAAACTGAGGCAAACAGGGTTAAGTGACTTGCCCAGGATCACACAGCTAGTAAGTGTCCAATGCCAGATTTGAATTTAGGAAGATGAGTCTTCCTGACTCCAGGTTTAGGGCTCTACCCACTAGACCACCTAGCTACACTGTGATGGAATACTATTGTGCTATAAGAAATGATGAAGAGGATGGTTTCAGAAAAAACTGGAAATACTTTTGTGAACTGATGCAAAATGAAATGAGCAGAACCAGGAAAACATGGTACATGATAGGAGCAATATTGTAACAATAGTCAGCTGTGAAAGACTTAGCAGTTGTGATACTTAACCCTCATTTGCCTCAGTTTCCTCATCTATAAAATGGGGATAGTAACAAGACCCAGCTGGAAGGATTGTTGTGTGGATCAAATGAGATAAGAACTGTAAAGCACTTAGCACAGTACCTGGCACACATAGTAAGTACTATATAAATGTTAGGTATTATCAACATCATTATTATCAATAGAATGATCCACAGTAATTCCAAAGGACTCCTCACAAAAAATGCCATCAACCTCAAGAGAGAGAACTGATGGGCTCTAAGTGCAGATTAAAGCATATTTTTTCTTTGTTTTGGTTCTTGCCTCTTTTTCTTTGCAACACGGCTAATGGGGAAATATGTTTTGCATGACTTCATATGTAAAATGGGTAATTTATTTTTTGCCTTCTCAATGGGTGGGAAGGGGTAGAGGGACAAGCAGAATTTCAAACTGAAAGTAAAAATTAAAAATGAGGAAAAAAGAACATAAAAGGATCCACATTAGGCCCTGTAGGCCTTCCTTCATTTCTTTCGACTACATCTCCTATGAATAACCCTCCCCCAATATCACTACTCTACATAAGTAATTGTCTTTCTTTCCATTTCCCAAACATCTGGTTTGGGAATTGATTCATTAATTTCCAGAACTGATAGATTTTGTTTGAGAGAACATGGGAGAGATGAATTGTATGCATGCTAGTTGCACTCTAGCAATATTGCCTAACCAAGCTAAAATTATGAACCCCCAGAGAGGGATGAAGAACAAGACCTCAAAAGTGGCAAGTCTATGGGAAATGGCAAATGGCCCTGTATATGAGGTTTGTTTTTTGGTTTGTTTTTTTTTTTTCAGAATGACAGTTGTCACAAACTATGATTTTTCTCCCAAGCTATTTCAGTGGGGAGCTGACCCAACCCAAATGCCTTAGAAAGAAAATCAACAACAGAACAATGACATTTTGAGATTTGTCTTCTTAGGTCTTTGTTGCCATTTATTTGTGACTTGAAGAAAAGTAACAACATAAAAAGAAGACCCTAATCTACACCAGCATTAAATATGAAGTTAGATTATGATGAGTCTACACTCTGGAATTTCTAGTACATCTTGTCCATCCATGACTGACTTTAATGATATGTAGGGAGTGGTTAGAAGGACTATCTATATACTTTTTAGTGAATGTGGGAGACTTGAGAATGTTGTTCTTACTGGTTGGTGAGGATATTGGTAGGTGGGGAAGGTGAGGTCTAATTATAGTCTAGGTATTTTGCATATAAATGAATGCACTGAACCCGGACATTGGCTAACCCTAACATTACAAAAGTTTAAGTGATATTTTATTACTTCATCATTTCCTAGTTTTTATGGACTTAATAATGTCCTGTTATATGTGTTCAATTCAAGAATCTTTTCATCCTCAAGTAGAATTTGTGTTCATCTGTACATGGTAAAGAGATAATGGCAGAGACTTGGGTAGTATGAACTGATGCAGAATGAAGTGAGCAGAACCAGGAAAAATTATACAACAATAATGCTACATCCATGGCAAGAGATGGAACACAGAAAGCTCTAGAGAGCAGTCTAAGGTCTTCTCAATTGAGGAGGCTATGAGGAAGGTGGCAGCAGATTCTCTGTGCCTAGATGTCCTCTAAAGCAGATGGAAGATGCCAAACCTTGCAACCTTCCCAGAACCTGTGTAGGAACAAAGGCAACAAATGATGGGAGTGATCCAAGGGTGAGGTGTAGGTAGACTTAGTCAGCAATATGAAAAGGTGGGTATTCAAGAGAGGACAGTGTAGAGATGAATCAGCTCACCAAGGGATCAAGATGGAGTGAGGAAGAGAGAGTGGCTAGTGCAAGGGACATGGCCTGGGAGAGAATTTAGGAGTCAAGGGATTGGGATGAAGAGTAGGGACCCTCTTTCAGTGTAGTTTAGGTAAGGTAGAGTAGGAAATTTTCATTTCATAGAAAATGAGTAGGTTGAGGAACTGAGAGGTTAGGATATTTGAGAGAGAGTCTGGAGTCCCCTAGTATAAGGACAAGAGTTGTGGAAAAGAAAAAAATTGGTCCCTGAGCTAGGTACCAAACTCACGGAGAAAACAAGAGGAGTTATGCTGTCTACAAAAAACACATTTGAAACAA
>JAQQSV010015795.1:0-11988 GCA_028646515.1 Pseudochirops corinnae | reverse complement strand
GTCACTTAACCCTGTTTGCCTCAGTTTCCTCATCTGTAAAATGAGCTGGAGAAGGAAATGGCAAACCACTCCAGTATCTTTGCCAAGGAAACTCCAAAAGGAGTCACAAAGAGCCAGATGTGAATGAAAATGATTAAACAACAATGACAAGAGCTG
This sequence comes from Pseudochirops corinnae, assembly GCA_028646515.1. Lineage (NCBI taxonomy): Eukaryota > Metazoa > Chordata > Mammalia > Diprotodontia > Pseudocheiridae > Pseudochirops > Pseudochirops corinnae. The sequence goes on along the minus strand of JAQQSV010015795.1, from coordinate 11,832 downwards.
GAAAAGACCTTAGAGCGACCCTATTCCAATGCACTCCTTTTACACATGGAAGACCCTCAAGCCCGAAGAGATTAAGTGATCTGCCTAAAGTCACACGGTTAGTTAATGGCAGCATTAGCATTTGAACCCAGCGTTTGGATCCAGTACGGCATTCTAACCACTGTACCAACCACTCTGCCTCCCTAGATTTTGGAGGTGACTATTGTGGCCTACATGGCAGAATATTTTCATGCCTCAGGAATACTTTGGGCTAACTTGAGTTTGGTATTCTTGCTGCTCTAGTACAGCTATTTCAAAGGGAATATATTTCCAAACCATAGCAAAGGGGACAGAGGGAGAGGAAGGGGAGGAAATAGAAAAGGGAGGGAAATTTCCATGGCTTGATTTGGAAAAATTGCCCATGGTATAGACAGTTTAGTTGTCGTCAAGGTAATCTGGGAATTAATAGCTAGTAGTGGTGTTCAAGTGACGTTTTCTCTAGGCGTGTCTCCAGTCTTTCGGCATGGAAGACCAGCATTTCAGACACCAGATGGCCCACTGGCTGAGACTCACCTATCTTGCTATGGTCTGGAGCTGAGAATAGGATGGAAGATATCTTTCAGACTAAACAAATGCCTTTAAATGATCAGTTCCTCCACCCTGATGCCCATGTCCCATAGTTATGGGAGGAGTAGATCAAGGAAAGCATGGCAAGACTCAGAAGGAAAAACAATTCCTTAACTTTGAATAACAATTTTAAAATGTCAAAGCTTTTTAAACTCCATCATATAAGCAGCATCATTTAGTGGAAGGAGCAATGGAATTGGAGTTAGAAGGACTGGTTTCAAACCCCAGCATTTACTTACTAGCTGTGAGCAAGTAATTTCACCTCCCCATGCCTCAGTTCCCACCCCACCCCCCATATAAAATAAAGGAGTTGGTCATAAGCAGGATGATTCCAAAAAAACCTGGAAAGACTTATATTGACTGATGCAAAGTGAAGTGAAAGAACCAGGAGAACACTGTACACAGTAACAGCAACATTGTAGGATGATCAGCGGTGAATGACTTAGTTATTTTAAGCAATACAACGAACCAAGAAAATTCCAAAGGACTAATGATGAAGCATACTATCTGCCTTCAGAGAAAGAACTTCTATTGTTTGGATACAAACTTAAGCAGCCTATTTTCATTTTCTTCCTCTCGTTCTTCTTCTTTTATTTGAGTTTTCTTGTACGAAATGACTAATTTGGAAATGTTTTAAATGACTGCACATGTATAATCTATATCTGATTGTTTACCATCTCAGGGAGGAGGGAGGGATAGAATTTGGAACTCAAAACTTAAAAAAAAAAAACATGTTAAAATTTGTTTTCACATGTATTTGGGGAAGAAAATTAAACATATTTTTTAAAAAGGGGGTTGATCAAGATGACCTCTAAGGTCCTTTCCAATTCCACATCTTAGGTACTAAGTTAGCTTTGCATGATCACAGTATTCTATGCTTTTCAGATATTGAGAGAGCCTAGTGTTGGCTTCTGACTGCAAGAGAACTCCAATTAGTGGGTTGGTGCAGGTCATTCTGAAGAGTTGAGGCCCTCCCATGGTACCCAGTGAATGCCAACCACCAGATTCTTGTTTGTGTGTGTAGCACTGGGGACAATCTGTCTCCTTTTTCATTTAATGTGTCGGCATTTCAGTGGGTGTAGACTTCAAGGCTTCAGTTTTGTTGAAAATAATGAGATCATGTTGACAATTATCATTTGATTTTTCACCTCACCAAAGAGGGAAAGATTAGAGAAAAGTTGAGAAGCTTTGGTTATTTCCTGTTATCCTTTTACTTGGGGGAAGGAATAGAAGGATGTGAGGGGGAGAGATACAACAGTCAACCCTTCTGCTTGTCTAAACTGAGATTTTCAAACTCCAGGGGATGAGTAGAGGGCTAAGTGGTGTGATTTTTATAGAGTAAAAACTACAAGAATTCATGGAGATAATCTAGTCCACCTCTCCATTTTATAGATGAAGAGATTGAGGACTACCTACAGAGGGGAAATGACTTGCCCAAGATCACAGAAAATTTGTTATAGAGTTGTATTCAGAAGTGACTTTCTACCCTAAAAATCTTTTCTTTATCCTAAGGCCAAGATGAGCTTTGCCTATCTTTCCTTGTTCCAGGTTGACCTGGTGTCCTCCCTATTTCTCAGATAGGGTAGGATAAGACTCTGCTTTTCTCAGATGATAGGGCTGAAACCTGCTCTAACAAGCCCAACTCCACACCTCACCCAAACCAGGGAATCCAGTCTTCTTCACTGATCTGAGGCAGGTCCGAATTTCCTACATGGTTCACTCTTTTGGGTGAAGACACTGTAGGCTTTGCCAACATGAACATGTTCTCAGGGAGAAAAAATACTCTCTCCCACTGAAAGCCATTCAGTTTTGTTGTCTTAGTTTTGTTGCCTTTTCCTGACAAGAACCCTGTGAGGGAGGTGGGACAAGTTTTGTTGTTGAATTTTACACATGAAGAAACTGAGATTCAAAGAGTTCAGTGATTGGCCCAAAGTCAGAGAGCTAATAAGTGTCATAGTAGGCTTCAAACAAATTACCTGTGACAATTCAGAGGCTCATGTCATAGTCCTTAAGGATCTGTTTAAGCATCATTTTGCTGAGGTCAGGGAGGGATTTTCTGTCCCTTTATCCTAACAGATGTGAGTTCTCGGGGATGGATGTTTCTGTAGCTGGAGTAGACAGTGGCCTATGTGGAATTATTTGAGAGATTCTGCTGTGCCACCAAACCTCTCTCCTTTTAACCTGAGACAGTTCTGGAACTCTCACATTGTTTAGTCTTTTGGGTGAAGGAGGTCAAGGCCCCTCTTAAAATGGAGATGTCACCTGGGAGGGGAAACACATAAACCAATTGTTAGCTATTAATACCTTACATAACCAGTGTTGTAGCAGGGTCCTAGAAGAAATTTTAATGTAAGTCAAGTCAACAAATATTTATTAAGCTTCTTCCATGTGCCAGGCACTGTCCTGAGTGCTAGAAATATGAAGAAAGGTAAGAAATACAGCTCACAGTCTAATGGAGGGGATGACATAAACAACTATGTAACAAACAAATATGTATATGTATATAATCTATGTTTTATGTATATATATATATATATATATATATATACACATACACAGAATTTTATTTATAATGATGAGATCATCTAGACAATTATCATTGGATTTTTCAAGCGATATAGATTATATATACAAATATATACACATATATAATCAACAGAGGGAAGGTGTTAGCATTAAGAAGAACAGTAAAAAGCTTCTATGTAACAAACATATATGTATATAACCTATGTTTCATATATATATAACTTATGTTATATATATATGTTTTATGTATATATAAAACCTGTTTTATATATACATATATACACACACACACAGAATTTTGTTTATAATAGTGAGGTCATCTAGACCAGTGGTTCTCAACCTGTGGGTTGAGACCCCTTTGGGGGTCGAACGACACTTTCACAGGGGTCACCTAAGACCATCGGAAAACATATTTCCCGTGATCTTAGGAATCACTGCTCCTCTATCTGTCTCCAGGTGGGTCCTCCCACATCTAGATATGCCCACATATGAGTGTTAAAGGGTCGCAGCGTTAGGAAGGTTGAGAACCACTGATCTAGACAATTATCATTTGATTTTTTCAAATGATATAGATTATATATACAAATATATACATATATATAATCAACAGAGGCAAGGTGCTAGCATTGAGAAGAATGGCAAAAATCTTCTTGTAAAAGGTAGGATTTTAGCAGGGAGGCCAAGAGAGAGAGGTAAGGAAGGAGAGAATTCCAAGCACAGAGGACAACCAGTGAAAATGCATGGAATTGGGAGATAGAGGGTCCTGTACAAAGAGGCAAATGTCCCTTAAATCATAGAGTATATAGAGAGGGTGACTAAAAATGGGATAAGACCATTATTGAGGGCTTTAAAAGAAAAGAAAAAGGAATTTTATATTTGGAGGTAATAGGGAGACCCTGGAATTTGCTGAATGGAGATGGAGTAGTGATACTGTCAGACTTGTGCTTTAGGAAGATGACTTTGACAGCCAAGTGGAGGGCGACTTGGAATGGTAAGAGACCTGAGATCTGGAGACCAACCAGAAAGCTATTGCAATAGTCTAGGCAGGAGATGGTGAGAGCCTGTACCAGGGTGCAGATGACACAGACAGACATCAAAGAGAAGAGGACATATAGATTATGGAATCAACAAGACTTATCAACTGAGTGAATACAGAGAGAGAAGGCAAGAATGATACCTAGGTTGCAAGTCAGAGTGGCTAGGAGGACCCAGTGCTCTCAAGAGTAATAGAAAAGTTGGAGAAAGGTTTGAGAGAAAAGATAATGTGTTCTGTTTTGGACATATTGTGTTTCAGATGTGCACGGGCAATCTAGTTGAAGATATTTGTTAGACAGTTGGAGATGACAGGCTTGGAGGTCAGGAGAGAGGTTAGGACTGGATAATAAATCTGAGAACCATCTGCATAGAGATGATAATTGAATTCTCAGGAACTGATGAAATCACCAAGAAAAATAGTATAGGGAGAGAAGAGAAGAGAATTTAGGACAGAGCCTTGAGGGGACACGTACAGCTAATGAGTGTGACCTGAACGAAAATCCAGGAAAGGAGACTGCATGGTCCTCAGATAGGAGGAGAACCAGGAGAGATCAGCATCATAAAAAACACAGAGAAGAGATTATGAAGTAGAAGAACTTGAACAATAATGTCAAAGGTTATAGAGAGGTCAAGGAGGATGAGGATTGAGGAGAGACCATTCTATTTGGCAAATAAGAGATCGCTGGTAACTTTGCAGAGAGAAAGATAGGAATGTCAGGACTGGATAAAAACAAACCTGAAAGGGTGGAAATTGCAGAAAACATGGTGATAAGAGGTAGGTGGGAAGAGGCAGAAAAGCACCTAATAATTATAATTATCATCCCCATATCACCTTGAAGTTTACAAAGTGCTTTCCTTATAATATTCTTGTGAGGTAATTAGTACAAATGAGGATTATTATACCCATTTGACAGGTAAGAAAACTGAGTCTCTAAGAGTAAAGTTACTCCAATATTCCAATGAATCTTTGATCTCATTAATTTGCATATTCCCTCCAACAATGCAGCTTGTAATCCACCCACATTTACCCATGTCATATCACTCTCATCTCTGTTCTTCCTTAAGCTCACCACAAGGAAGTATACACAATATTCTGGGTGTCTTTCTTGTTTTCTCTTAGAATTACAGACACCAGTGGTGCACGTGGGCTCCTCATTGGTGAGCTCTTTCTCTCACCAGTCCATCTTCTTTTTTGATAGTATGTTTCCTTGATGACATTCCTTTACACCACTTTCCCCATATAATTCCATGTTTGTAATGTGTTGTGGTCTGCTTAGGGCCGCCAGGACCTCTCCATTGCCCTTCATGTAATCCTTAACTTCAATCCTTTGGAGACTGTGGTCTTCCATGACTTAAAGCTACACAAAATCAACAGAAGGGTATTTTTTGTTTAAAAAAAAAACTCCCCTCTTCTTATTTAGTTTTGGGCCCAGCTCATTGTCCATTTGCAAAGTCTGTCCAAGTTATATATACAGATGTTTGAATTATATATACACATATACATATGGATAACTCTATTAGTTGTCCATGCAACTACGTATTATAGTCTGGACCATAGGCTTTGGTGATCCATTTAGTTTTTCCTGTGAGACTCCTCTTGTGTGATTGTGAATCTCATTTAAGAAGTTCTGCAATGTTCCGGGGCTTGAGACAATGTCATCTGCACACAGGAGAATCTGGAGGACTTCACACTCTGTGGGGAGCCTCTCATCAACATGGACTCTCTACTGGTCCTCCACAACGCTAACAGACATGTTGATATATGCCTCAATGGATATTAATGATCAGAGGGCCATTCAACAAGGGCATTTCTTCTGATATATATTTAAAAATTTTTATACAAAACTCTTGTCAAACAATATTTTAACAGATGCGTGGGAAATCCCTTTTTGGAGCAGAGCTTGTAAGGCAATATTTTAGTTTATTAAATCAAATGCTTTTTTAATAGTTAATAAACAATAAACATGTTGATATCTTTTATTTTCTCCTTTTTTTGGTCAGACGTGCGATAACAAAAATATGGTCTACTATAGAATATTGTTTGTGAAAGCCTGCATCTTCCCACTGGATGCTACATCAAGGACACCCCTGATACATGTGTAGGTTATTCTCACAAAAATGTTATACAGACCATAAAATAGGCATATGGGCCAATAGTTATTGATGTCCTCTCAGTTGACCCCCTCTTTTTGTGATAATAAGGTCCATGTTTTCCCCTCCATGCCTTTAGCATCTTCCCTTTTGAAATTCCCTTCAAAGCCCCTCAAAATCTTCTTACCTGCAATATGGACCACCTTTGTATTCATGCTTGTTTTAATCCAAATGCTTCTCCTGTCTTTGTATTCTTCAGTGACATTTCTACCTCCTCAAAAATGAAAAACTAGTAAGTATTAAATCAAGGATCTGAACCCAGGTGTCATGATGCTCCATCTAAAACGATATCCTCTCTACCACACAACAACGTTGCCCCAAATACAAACTCGGCCTTCTTTACAGTTTCGTTAAGAACCTGGCAAATGGATGAAATAAGAGAGGAAAGCTAGATTTAACAGTTGAGTCATATTGTTTTAGCATTGGAAGGGAACTTTGGGATCATCTAATTCAACCTCAGGCAGCATGGTGGAGTGGGAAGAGTTCTGGGCTAAGCATTGAGAAGACCTGGGTTTGAATCCTGGGTATATTTATTAACTGTGTGTACCTGGGCAAGTCATATAGTTAAAGAATCTGACCAGCAGACTGGGGATCCTTCAGGCCTTCAGTAGATTCTTGATCTTATCAATGTCGATACTCCCTCCAATGGTATAGACCACAGCCTGTTCTGTCTGTTCAATTCTTGTCCTCCATAGAAGCCCTACACAAATGCTCTAGAAGCCTTCTAAGTCAGTGGTGTCGAACTCAACTTGAATGAGACCACTAAACCATATGTAAGGATCTTTTTGAGATGAATATTGATATAGTTTAAAGATGCAATATTATCTGTGTCTCTATTTTTCAATTACATTTTAATCGGGTTTGGGCTACATTTCAGAGCAGAGTGGACCCCATGTGGCCCTTGGGCCACATATCTGACGTCTCTGTTCTGTGTCAGGGGTTCTCCACATTTTATATGTCCATTGGCAGTCTGGTGAAGCCTATCGACCCTTTTCAGAAAAATATCTTGAGATGTATAAAATAAAAAATGTAGGATTACGAAGGAAAATAATTATATCAAAATAGAGTTGTCAAATACTGAATCAACATTTACAGACTCCAGGTTTTAAAAGTCTTTCCCTCCCAACATTCCATGGGTAAAAATATGCTTTGTTATAACACCTGACATTGATATTATGCTAAATGTCTGTAAAATGATTTATGTACATTTCATCTCATTTGAGCCTCACAATTTTGTGAAGTAGATGCTGTTCTTGTCACCATTTTACAGATGAGGAAGCTGAGGTTCAAAGAAGCTAAATGAGTGTCTGAGGTGGGATTCAAACTGAGGTCTTCCAAACTCCACCAAGCTTCTTCTACCCATCATACCACCCTGCCTTTTGCTCTGCTATCCTTTCCTCCTATTATGTGACTGACTGACCTTGATTTCTGGTCATACATACCCCATTTTGTGCGCAATTGATTGTTCATAGTGTGGGCAGTATTATACCTACCATATATTTCTCTGCTGTCCTTGGGTCACCCCCACGATTTGGATTCTTTGGATTTGGAGTCTTGTTCCAAGACTCACAGACCTAGCATGTCAACAGAAGAATCTTGGTATTAAAAAGGTGACCTTTTGTGTTAAAGGACAGTTTAGGATCCTTGAAACTGTGATTTTCTAAATCAGGATAACAATACTTAAGTCACTTCACGCAATTGTTGAGAGGAAAGTGTTCTGTAAACTTCAAGGCATTATGGATGTTTTACAATTGTTAAGAAACATTTCTCTTAGGGCTTCTGCCCATATGCCTTCTCTGATCAGTGGTCATCAACTTCCCTCTTGAACCCTGGGAGGATTGAATAATATTGTTAGTCTTCCCTCCTCACTCACAACTTTCTGGAGAGAAGAGTTAGTGGTGGGATATCTGTGGTGGGGAGGTAGAGCCAGGTTACTTGCTAGGGTTCTTCCAGCTGGCTTCTTGGGGGCTCTGTGTTGGGCTATGGCTCATCTTGTGGGGTTGGCTTGCCTCTGACTCTTGGAACTTCCTAGGGCAATAGGGGATTGATTGAAAGTCCCACTGAGACCACCTGAGCTCTTATTTCTTCAAAGCTCCTGAGCCCTGGTGCTTCCCCTCTTCTCACACTGATCTAGGGGTTCCTGCTGGCTGATGGCCTTGAAAAGTTGGCAGGACATCTGCACAGCCCAAGGGGTGGTATACTCTCTACCCTCTGGCTCTCCTTGGCAGAGAGCGCTGCATCTCTCAGCTTGAAAGGTTGTAGATTCTGTTAAAGTTCTGGCAGAAGGTGGGGGAGCCAGACAAGGTGGGGCTGGCTGGTCTTCTCTTCTTTCCCTCCTTTTGTCTCCTTTTCCTGTATCTGTTTGGCTGTTGCTATTTTTCTCTCCCTGTTTCTCTCAATCCCTTTTCTTTTTGTTACCTCATTCTTTTCCTCTGTCTTCCTCAAATATTTTTCTTTTTTCTCTGTCTCTTTCCCCATCTCCCTGTCTCTGTTTTTGTCTCTATCTCTTTGTCTGTTTCTCTTCCTCCCTCCACCTCCCACTCCTTCTTCTGTCTCTGTCCTTGCCTCTTTTCATTCTGGAATACTCTGGTTTTCTCTGTCCACACACCTGCTTGCCTCTCTCTGCCCACCTCTAAATGTGTTCCTCCCTTTTTCCTCTTCTGACTTTTCCTCTTTCTGTGTATTCCTCCCCTCCTCTAACTTATTACCATCTACCTGCCTGTCTCCTTGTCTGTCTCCCTCCTTCTCTCTCCCTCTTCTCCTCTGCTTTTCTTTGCTCATCTTTCTCTTTCTGTGAGATTCCCTCTTTGTCACTTCCTCCCCAGGTCCCGTTCTGCCTTTCTGGATTTCTGTGTGTCTTGCTCCCTTCCTCTTGCCCTCCTCCCTGCACCTCTCTGTCTGGCTCTCTGACTCTACTTCTTTCTCTCTCTCTCTCTCTCTCTTTCTCTCTCTCTCTCCTTTCTGAGTTTGACATCCTGTATACCATCTTTCTTCAGAGTATGAAGGGGGCTTTACCCACTCCTCCCACCAAACCAATCCATGGTGTCTACATCCTCCTCATACATATGGGAGAGACTCAAATTTCCTAACAAGTTATTTAAACCCATATTTAGGCTTGTTTCCTGACAGACCCTCAGCCTGGGCCAAGGAGCCCAAAGAAATAGGCTCCCCAGAGGGTCATTTCCTACTGTTTCTCCTATCCAGATGGTGTAACACTCTCGCTCCTCCCTCTCCAAAATGTTTGCTTTGGATGGCTACTCTCTTGGCAGGGATCTGTCCTGGGCCCTTCTTGCTGATGTCAACCATGCCTTGACAAAGTCTTCCTGCACTTCACTTCCCAGGTCCAGCAGTGGGAGCAGAGAATCTACTTGTTTCTCTGCAAAGTTTGATGTTGGCAGCACTTGCTCTACGGACTGCCTTTCCATTGCTGAAGCTGCCTTGAGAGATGTGTTGTCTTGCCAGCAAATGCTGGTGTGATCCCTGGGGTGTATGTATGTGGGAGGTGACAGGGTGTCAAGTACAGTGTACAAATGGACAAAAGAAGGCAGGGTCCTGGTAGATGGTATTTTCAGGACTTCTTAGAGCTAGCTGATGCAACCAAGCCCAGATGCCATTTCCCCCACCATCAATCATTTAATAATAATAACTTGTATGTCTATACTACTTTAAGGTTTATATGGCACAGGAGTTCTTAACCTTGATTCTCTGATCTAGGAGTTTAAATATATATATATTTCAATATAATTGTCTTCCTTTGTAATCCTGTATATTTAATACATTTAAACATATTTTTTTTCTGAGAAGGGGTTTCTAGGCCTCACCAGAACACTTGATATCACACTTTTCTCACTTGAAACCCTATTAGTCAATAAACATTTAATAAGCACCTACTGTGTGCCAGGCTCTGTGCTAAATGCCAGGGAGATAGTGAAAGGCAAAGGACAGAGCCTGCCCTCACAGAGCTCCCTGACTAATGGGAAGGATAAGAGTCAAACCTCGATGAACAAACCAGCTATATACAGGATAACCTGGAGGTTGTCAGCAAAAGGAAGGCAGGAATTCAAGGGGATCAGGAAAGGCTTCTTGAAGAAGATGAGTTTTAGCTAGGATGTGAAGGAAGCCAGGAGGCAGAGATGTCTTGGAGGGCCCTAGAGGGCCCACTGTTATCTCTTCTTGACAAATGCAGAAACTGAGGCACAGAGAAATGAAGTGAGTTTTTCAAGGTCACACAGATGGTAAGTAAGGGAACTGGCCTTCAAATGTAAATCTTTCAGGCTTTCTGATTCTGGGTTCAATATGGGCAGCACCACATTATTAATTTCTTCAGCTTTAATCTTTGGAGCTTTGATGGGTGAGATGAGCTTGGGCCTGGGGCGATTGCCAGTGAGAGCAAGGTTAGAGGAGAGGATGATGCTGTTAGGTGCCCCGATCATATGTGTGCCTGTTAATTTATGTGTGTGTAATGTTACTTAGTGAAATCCTGCCGCCCTAGCTAGAGCCCAAAGCTCTTCTGGGATTGTTCCCTCTCTCCCATCCTATCCACACCCCCGTGTCCTCATCAGCACCCACCATGAGGGTGAGCACCTCCGAGGCTCCTTTGAGAAAGCTGACATTGAATTGAATTTGCTAGGGTGACGGCCAAGGCCAGAGGCTGACTTCTTGTTTGAAACGCCTTCCTTGCTTTAGCAAATTGCTTCGCCACGACAATCAGCTCCAGGTTCTCAAGGACTCTTGGAAGGGAAAGCAAAGTTGGATTCAGCAGTGTTTACTGACTGTATTAGGAGTTGCTCAATGTGGGCCCTGGGGAGACCTGGAAGGGGAATGGCACCTCCTCTGGTTTCCATTCCAAGCTGTCACCTTTGTAATCCTGCAAAGCCTAGGGAGGTAGGAAGGGGTTTGTATTTCCAACAGCCTGGCCAGAGCACTCCTTACAGCTTGTTTGGTCTATTATGCAAAAAGAAGCAAAGGCTGCAGCCATGTAGTGGAAAGAAACCTGGAAGACTTCCGGTCAAGATGGCTGAGTAGCAAGAAGGTCAGGGAAACCAGCTCCTCCCCAACCTTTGTGCCAAACATGAAATTCCATCCTCATCCCAACAAGAATAATAAGAAGGAAAGCTGGAGCAGAAACAAGAAGGAGAGAAACAACATTGATTTAATTACAGTCTCTATGCCAATGAATCTCAAATGTACCTCTCCTTCCCCAAACTCTCTGCTCACCTCCAATCTTGCATCTCCAACTGCCTTTCGGCTATCTTCAACTGGATGTCCTGGGAGCCGTCTTCAACTCAGTCTTTCTAAGATGGAATTCATTACCTTTTCCCCCCAATTTCCCTCCCTTCCCTATTACTTGGAGGGTACCACCATCTTCCCAGTCTCCTATAACAACAAGCACCCTAGCAGCCTAGGGCGGCTACTAGCACAGGTTCTTAGATCTGCTTTTCTAAAGGAAAGCAACTCAAAATGGGTTAACAATCTTACTTTAATCAAACATATCATTTACCTAGTTCAGGGGGA
>JAQQSV010015794.1:0-11988 GCA_028646515.1 Pseudochirops corinnae | reverse complement strand
TGACTGACTAAATGTACTGCCCAGGAGTGGGCTACTTTGACTAATGTACTGGTCAGGGGAGGGATACTTGGACCCTAATACTTTGCAATTGAATTGAGAACTTCTTAAATGAACAAGTTACATTCTATTTTGACTTTCTCTGTTCTGTGAATGTTTACTGAATAAATGGGGTTTACTATGCTGGTAATCTGAACCTTGGAAGTTGCCTTTGCTTGGCATTACATTATGGCATAGTAGGCAGGATTCAAATCTCTTCTTTGTCTGCTTGTAGCTTCAGTTTGTATTCTCCGAAGTTCAGGGTGCTGACTTTTTCCCCTGAACTAGGTAAATGATATGTGTTTGATTGATTAAAGTGAGACTGTTAACCCATTTTGAGTTACTTTCCTTTAGAAAAGAAGATCTAAGAACCTGTGCTAGCAGCCACCCTGGGTATGCTAGGGTGCTTGCTGATACAGACCTTGACTCAGAAGATTAGGGTTCAAATCCAAACTCTGAAATTTACTACCTGTCATGGCCTCAGATTAATCATTTCAGCTTTTTAGAGCTCTGTTTCCTCATCTCCAAAATGAGGGCAATAGACTAGATGGCTCTGAGGTTCCTTCCAGACTTAAACTATCGTCATATAACTAAGTGATGGACTTATCCTTGGGAAGAAGTATTTTCTTGAAATATTCACTATATTGTTATTTTAAAAAGGGAAATTCAGTATTATAGAGCACAAAAGCTAAGGAAGAAACAAGAAAATAAGCATACCCTTTTTGTGCTGTATACAAAGTAGTAGACTTCTGTTGAGCTTTTCCTTAGGTAATGAAAGCCTTTTAGTGCTTTAAGGCAATATTAGAGACTACCTGATCATCAACTTTAAGATACTACTTTTACCAAGTTTTGCTATTATAATCTGAGATTGTGTTCCATGGGGTCAATTCTTGCTGTCCTGTTAGACTTGGATTCTGCTTATTCCTGTAAATATTCTATGCAAATGAATGTCTTACATAAATTAGAAGAACTGTGTTTGAAAATGGCCTGTGGTTAAAAACATTTAAACACCCTGCATCAAGCAAATAGTTCCCAGGGGGTATTTCATGACCCCCTTTATTGCAAATGTTAGTAACCTTTTAATGACAAATGGTAGATGCTTTTTATTTCTGAGATGGAGAGAATAGATTAAGCCACTGTTGGGTAAAAATATTAGAGTCTGCTGTTATGAACAAGAATTGCAAATTAATGAACAAAATAGTAATTACAAAAATCTGCTCAGAGGGCTAATAAGTTGGGAAATGACATGGAGATCACACCTAGTATCTGAGGCTTCCCAATGAGGGTTAAAGTTCTCCCACCTTTTGATTTGTATATTCGTTTGTCCATGGTCCCCCTGTTCTCACTCCTGTTGCTTTTAATTTCATCTTTAATTTTCTTATCCTGAGCTTTACTTCAAATTAATTTACCAAGTGCATATAATAACTTTAGATGTATGGCATCTTAATTCTAATTCTCTTTGTAGATATTCAGTAAACTTATGGGTTTTTCCCCCCTAATCTCCCCCCTCTCCAATAACCCTTGAAAAGATGTAGTTAAGTTGCCATCAGTATCAATGTAGAGAGATGAAATCACATTGATATACTGAATTAAGTAAATTTGATGGGCTTATTCACTAATTTCATGGGGGAAATTCTGACTACTAGTGAAAAGACAACATTAGGAGTTCAGAGCCACTTAAAAGGCATGGTCTTAGTGAGACACAAAGAAGAAAATGTTCAATTTGAGTCCTGGCTCTGACACTAACCGACTATTTGAACTTCAGAAAATCATCACTTCAACTTCCTTACATACAAATTTCCTTTCAACTGATAAGTTCCATAGTTCTATTGTAATTCTGTATCAGCAGCAGGACCTTTTGGGAAGTATAGATTTCCTAGATGGAAAGATGTTACTCATTTCTTGTCATGTACCCCTTTAGCAGTGTGGTCCTATAGACCCCTTTTCTCAGGTTATATGCACACACACATGAATATAACATATTTGGGTGTGTGTATGTGTGTGTGTGTATATAGATATAGATATAGATAGATAGATAGATACACACACACACACACACACATATATATGCACACAGCTATATATATGTTTAGATAGTTAAAAAAACATAAATTTGCAAAGTAATCAATTATATTGAAATAATAGATATGTACATAAATACATATATACATACATATAGGAAGCTACTATCTTTAGATTGATTGTAGTTGTCTACTTCACTGATCTGCCTAAGGACTGATCCTCCTAGACAGAATTTGCAAATAGCAAATTCTGCTATTTATCTTAAGGTATCTTCCTTACTGCACTTCTGGATCTTGGTAAATGTATCTTCTCCTTAATTCCTTTACCTTCTCTCACTCTTCTTCCACCCTCCCACACTGTCCCTCTATGGATTCCTGGTGAATCTATGCTGCTTATCCTTTTGGAATTTTCTGCCCTTTTAAAAGATTGTTTACACTTTTTAATGGGTTTTGTCTCTAAATAAACATAAGCTGATTTTGATTATAATCACAGGGAGTGTTTGTGACACAGGGTAAGAAGGGAAATTCAGTGACTGGTGTATTTTTTTTTTCTGTGTGTACTATGAAATAGAGTAGTTTCTGTTCAGGAGCTAGGGAAGGGAAAAAATTATTTTTTCTTAGTCTGTTGAGGATATTATTGAATTCCATGAATATACAGCATAACTATGTCCCCAAAATGGCAGGACAAGATAAAAGTGAACATTTGAGATCAGTTGCTCTGAACTTTAAAGAGAAAAACCATGAGTCTATATCATACTCTCTGGCAAAAGGAAAAAGGATTTTGCTACAAAAAAAAAATGTTGGGATATGTGACAAGAGAGTCAAAAATTTATTAAAAAAATTCTTCTCTGCTATTCACAATAAATTTAAATAGGTATTAAGAAGCAACCTTAATAAGAGACAATGTTCAAGGCATCTTCTTTTGGAAAAGTGAATTGAAAATTCAAAGATGTCACATTTTAACACAGTATAGACATATGCAATGGTCCAAATTATGTTCTACAAATTCTCCATTTTCATCAACAGTTCAAATCATTCAAATACTTTGGAATTTTTTTTCATTTTAGGCACTAAACAGTCATTATTAGTAGTGTCCTTATCACTTAGGACAGTGCCTCCAGGGCTTAGTTTCCCTATTCATTTTCTTCTCTGACATGTAGAGAGGAAAGTGATACCAAAGAGTAAAATGTTCATGATGAAGATGATCATGAAGACTATAAGACCAAAGAGATGTCCTTTGAATCTCTCACATGCTTCCTCTCCCTCTGCCATACTTAATCCCACCACAGAATGGTATGATCAAGAGGACATCCAGCATAACACCACCAAGACTTAGTTTTCAAATTCTACCTTAGACATTACATAGCTCTCTGTGACTCTGGGTAAGTCACTTAACCTCTCAGTGACTCAGTATTCTTATCTGTAAAATGAAGGGATTTGATAACCTCTAAAGTTCCTTCTATCTCGGAATCTATGTGTTTGTTTGATTTAATCTTAACATCATGAAAAGCTGGTCAGGTCTTCCTCATTCTGACAACACCAATTGCATTATACAGATTTTTACTCTTATAATTTATTTCTTGTTAATTTACACCCCCCACTTCCTCCCTCTCACTTTCATTTTCTCTATTCTCTCTCTTTCTCTCTCTCTCTCTCTCTCTCTCTCTCTCTCTCTCTCTCACACACACACACACACACACACACACACACACACACACACACACACACACCTCATAAATTAGGTAAGCACCCTCAAAGTGCAGTCTTAAATATATCCTGATTTCTCTGGCTGGAGAATTATTGGGCTCATCACCCAAATTTTTACCTCTGTATCCTGTGTAAACTTAGTTTTTAAATTGTTTTTGCCTGCTAAAGAATCTCTACTCATTTTATTGATCCTGGAAATTGTATAATACAGCCATTTTGCAAATCTCCTCCACCAAAGATCCCTTAGAATCCTGGGCTAACTCCAATTCTAAATCTGCTACAGCATCAAAAAACAATTTGCAACCAATATCTATTTCTAAAGTCACCTATTCTACAACCCTTGAGGGATGACAGCTGAAATTATTTTCAAATCCTATGTTGTTGCAAATGAATAAATAATCTGTTGATGCAAAGTACTTTCTGTGCTTGGAAAACCTTGATGGAGGATTTTCTTTCTTTAGATTCTTTTCTATTTTTTTTAAGAATATCTGATTGTCCTTCACAAACCTCACATTGTCATTTCTTTGATCATACTCCTTTTCAGGATGGACAAGAGATGAAAACCACACTTTCAATGTCTCTCTGAAGATCTTTGGAACTGATTGTGAGACACTGGCAAAATATCACCCAGCATGGCATGCCCACATTAAAGAAGGCACTGTGTT
This sequence comes from Pseudochirops corinnae, assembly GCA_028646515.1. Lineage (NCBI taxonomy): Eukaryota > Metazoa > Chordata > Mammalia > Diprotodontia > Pseudocheiridae > Pseudochirops > Pseudochirops corinnae. Next base: position 7,559 of record JAQQSV010015794.1, on the reverse strand, counting down.
CCATAAGTGAAGAAGAATTTCAGTAGCTCAAAAGAAATGTGAGATGCACAAATTTAGAGACATCTCTACTCCAAATGTTTGTGCCTGACGTGATAGAGCCTTCCAAGGTCATATTCATTTGACCAACCATAGGTGGACACACTTTGCTTTGACTCCAAGACAGTCACATCATTTTGGCTCACTTTGAGAACAAAGGACAATAACCGAACAACACCAATGAACAGTTTTTGCCACATGATTTGCTCTTCTCTCTTACTTTGAAAAAGGCAAAAGCGTCTTTCTTTTTCTTGTCACAGCAAATTCAAGAGTAGCCAAGTACACACAGGGTTATAAATTTCAAAAATCAATGAAATTTACAGGAATGAAAGCTGTCCATATGATTTCAGTCTTATCTCAAGCCAGCCTCCCTCCTCACACTCCCCAGGATGTGTCATCCCCATTTGGATAAAATTAGAAAAGGAAAAAAAGAAAACTATTCATATGCCTGACATTCAAGATGGAATTCCCTGTTTATGAACTCTGTCATAACTTTTTTATGACTTACTCCTCTTGCTTACTCTAGCTCAAGCCAATTCATTGCTGCTTAATCTCTCTACCACAGGACAGTCAGGAGGGCTGAAGAGATGAAATTTAAATTTAGTACATTCTCATGTTGATTTTAAAGTCTCAGTTCAGTCAGATCCTAGTGAAATGACTATCCTTTTAGTCTATAAGGAACAACAAAGGATGTCAACATAATTTTGACCAAGGTACTAAGTGCGGGGATATCTAAAAAATGGCATGGCCATAGAAATTATTTTTGCTCACGTCAACTCAAAAATTACAAATACATTCTGTCTTGCTTTCTAATTTGTACTGACATCTTTTACATGCTATATATAAATTTATCTGCATTTTCATTTCAGCATCTGGGGTTTCTAAGAATCTTAACTAAAAGATCACACCACTCCCACCTAAGATGCAGGTTTACCTGGTAATAATTGAGAGTTAACTATTATTTTACAAGCATTTTAAATAGGAAAAAAAAATGTTCATGCAGGGATTCTTAATCTTTTTAAGTATGTCTTAGACCTCCCCTAATAAAACCTAGACTATTATTTTTAAACACACAAAATAAAATATATAGTAGTATAAAATTGTTTACTTACATCAAATACAGTTAACAAAGTATTAAAAAAAAGTTCAAAGACCCCAGTTTAATAACTCTACATATAGCATTACAATGGATATTTGATTCCATATCACTTTAAAGACAACATTTATATTTTAAGCTTTGGACAGCAAGTAAACTACTGCCCTCCTGTACTTGCCAATGAGATGCCTTTCCATCATTATTACATCCATCTCATCTGATTGACCCTGGGTTCACAAAAGCTCTATTAGTAGAACAGAAGCTCAGGCAGGTTTTTTCTTGTTGGTAAAGTTTTAAGTACTTTCTAGTCATAGACTAGACAGATTTTTCCAAGGACAAAGTTAGCTAAAAAACAGAGAGATTTATTTCCAAAGGGCTAATCATTGGGTGATTTTTTTTTCTATGACAACCTAATAAACAGAACATACAAAATGAACCTCAGTCCTGTGTAGTCTCCTTCTTCCTCTGTAGAGAAAGAGTCCCAAATTCCTTAGCCCATTTGTAGACATTAACTTAGATTTTAGTATTTTAAATGTGAGAAATTCAGCTAGTGATGAATGAATGGATATACTACCAGAGAAGCAGAATCATACCAATCTTTTTTTTAAAAACTGATTTGTTTATTTACTTTTAGTTTATAAGATTCAGTTCCATAATCCCTTGAGTTATAAATTTTCTCTTCTCCCTCTCCCCCCCTCCATGGCGGCATGCAATCAAGTATAGGATCTGCAAATACTTTCACATTGGACATTAGTCTGGTTGTATAGAAGGGCTGTAATCAATGGAGTGAACGATGGGAAGAACTACACATGAAAAAGAACGATAGCATGAAGATTGCTTCAGAATCATACCAATCTTATAATTCTCACTATAAATGAAATCAGAAGATAAAAGTAAGTTGCAACTAAATGATAGGAAATGTAGCAGGTTGTTCTTGGAAAAGTATGTGAAGGAAGTGGCAGTGTAGGTTTCGTCATACATGCAAAGACAATGAGAAACATCATTTTAAGTGGCACTTGGTCATTTTGTATTGCAGTGCTCATGACACGGTTTACAAAAAGATCCCTATGAAGACAAATGCAGTTCATATGACAGCATTTGTCACAGTTGAGGAGGAGGTAGAGAAATCTAAGTAGCATACAAGAGAATCCTTGAAGTTAAATTGTCCTCCAAATGCTGATGTTGGTGAATGTCTATGTGCTGATTACACCAAGTCCCATCAGATTGCAAAATTTTTAAAGTGAGATTTATAATTGCTTGCAAGAATTTGATCTAACTACTCATGAAGGTGGTAGGCTGCAAACGTGGACTTAGGATACCTATTGTCTAAACCAGTGGTTCTCAACCTATGGGTCGCAACCCCTTTGGGGGTTGAACAACCCTTTCACAGGGGTCACAGGGGTTTCCTAAGACTGTCGGAAAACACATATTTCCAATGGTCTTAGGAACCAAGACACTACTCCTCTATTTGACTCCAGACAGGTCCACCCACATTCAGATATGCCCACATACGAGTATTAAAGGGTCATAGCATTAGGAAGGTTGATAACCACTGGTCTAAACTATGATATGTAACTGGATGAAAAGCCCATAGAGTTGTACATATGTTTTTGTTAAGAAACTGTCTATATACAGTGAATTAGGTCAATTATTGAATCAGAAGAGGAGAATGAGATGAATAGCCTTTAGGAAATTTTGCAGAAGCTTCTCCCTTAAATAGACACCCTTTTTAGCACCAATATGTTGCATTACTTCAAATAATGCAACACCACATTTTGCACAAAATTAAAGTTGTGAATTATTCCTTTGGCAATGGAGAGAAACATGGTGGGTGAAAATAACTATAGCATATTACCACCAAGAAACTATGCCAAGGAAGAAGGATAAAGGATCTCATAAAAGGGATGTATGATAAGGAAAAGAGATAGACCAGTCATGCCATAAGAATGAGGAGTAACAGATGGCTATCCAGGACGCCTCATTGGTTTCCATGCAACATCAAAAGACTTAAAGCAAGGAATCTTAACTTGGGATCTATGGAATCCCACAGGGTAAATGGATAGATTTCAGGGGATCTGTGAACTTTTAAGATGGGAAAGATACATCTTTATTTTCACTTGCATCTAACTAAAATTTAGCATTTCTTTGAGTTATTTTAAAATATTTTTGTGAAAAGGTGACATCCATAGGCTTCACTAGGATGATAAAAGGTTTCATCACACACACACACACACAAATACACACACACACACACACACACAGGTTACAAATCCCCAAAGGTCCCATCATCTTGTGGTCCTACTATGGAGAATTTGTGTAAAGAAATGGACAAGAACTTCACAGGGAAAAAGCAGTATGGATGGGTTGTGTGAAACACTGATGAAGGAAGAGCCCATAGGGAGGAGATTGCAGGTCCATTGAAGGCTAAATATGTACTCACACAAAAAGCTATAGAAGAAATAGTCATGTATTCAGGTGCACATCCACTCACATACCTCCTTTACCCCAGAAAGTTTTTTTTTTATTAATTGCAATTTGCCTATTCAGTCCATTAATAATACTTGTCATCACACAGCCAAAAGCAATGCTTTCAATGGCAATTCACTGTAATTCTTTGAAATTTATTCATCCCAGGATACACTTATACATATTCAACATTACTTGAATTTGTTATTTTATGCCGTTCACTGTAACAATTTTATAAACCATTGCACAACTAACAAATTGCAACTATAAAGATGATTATTATTACAGTGAACAATCTTAACTCATCTAAAATTTGGAAATTTCTTAGAGTCTGTCTATGCATATGCTTATGTACACACACATAGTACATGCAGAGAAGATGGCATCCATATTTTTTGTACAATTGCATTATTGTGAGTCTGAAAGTGAACCATCCAGGTCTAAATACTGCCTAATACTAAATTCTTTAGAATTGTAATACTAGAAGATTTATGAATAAACAGTCTTATAGGGCTCAAGTACTTTAGATTATTCCTCCATTCTCTTTCTGCCTACCCTACCCAACCATAGAGTGACCTTAGAGTAAATAATGTGTGGGGGTGGGTGGGAAACAGGACAAGAATGACTAAAATAAGTATGATATTCCAAAATGTTTTATTAACTGTTTGAAAGCCTTATAGTAATATCTTCTTCCATTTCTAATGAGGGAAAAATTCAGCATATAATGCTCTGGGAAAATAAAGGCAAGTATATCATTATCACATGGCCAACTTTTAATATTAGCATTAATTAATATAATCATTAGAGATGACTGATTAATCTTAAATCTCAGAAGGAATAAACTGACACAATGTGTTTATTCAATAAGCTATGAGAGCCTACCACATACAATGTGCTAATAATTTGGTTTTTTTGTTTGTTTTTTTACATTTCTGGAGGGGGAAGGAGTTAAGTGACTTGCCCAAGGTCCCACGGCTAGTAAGTGTTAAGTGTCAGAGGCTGGATTTGAACTCAGGTCCTTCTGAATCCAGGGCCAGTGCTCTATTCACTGTCCCACCTTACCACTCCAATAATGTCCATTCTTTGATAATATTAATTAAAGGATCATAGTAATGATTATATCAGGTATGTTGTTATAATATCAAGCAATGGATAATGACATCATTCAGAATTGAGAATGTTTTTTTAAAAAGTTTGTTTTATTTTAAACATGTACCATATGTTTCTTTACATGATGGCAAAATGACTTTACAGTTACTTTGTCTAGACAGGAAGTATAAATTTTAAAGCTAAGTAGGAAAAAAAATCTTCAGAAACTAATTTTTTTTTATAAACTGGAGTCACATGAAACAAGGTTTTCCATCATTAATCTGTGGAACAATATACATCCATGACAACCTTCCACACATCTGAAAATATTTACATGATCAAAACTAAAGTTTTCAAAAACTGTAGATAGTTAAAAGCCTCCTTCTCCTCCCTCCTCTCTACATCTTGTTCCTTCAATACACAGTTTCCTCCTTGTCATCCCTCATCCCTCTGACCCAAGATATACTATGCTGACGCTGCAAAAGGGAAAGCAGTCTGAGGTAGATCATTTAGATGGTTTACAGGTCTTTAGTACAGTTTGAGTTGCAAAATGCTGATATAGAATGGATGTGTACCTTGATTGAATTTCTAGTACAATTGCTCAACCTTTCCCTTTACTGATTAAATGGTAACGGTTCTCTACAATATTTCTTTAAAAATTAGTTTGGCCTCATTGAAGGCCTGCAAAACATGGAAAGCATTGCAGTATATGAGAAAATATCCTGCAAAATCAAATAAAACATTGGTCATCTATATCTCTCTTTGCCTCATATGACTTCAATTAGCTAGAAAAAGTATTTATTATCCAAGAAAACTTGTTTTCTAAAATTTTTCACACTTAAGCTCAGCATTTCCTCAAACTTAAGAAACTTTTCTTCTTAGGTCCTAAACTATAATTTATATACGTATATAATATATAATGTATATATACACAAACACACACTTGTTCACACACACATATATGCACATACACATATACACACATCATGTATATGTATATGCCTATATAATCTATCCATAAGCCTATAAATCTATTTATCTAAATAGACATAATAACTTTTGTATAGCTCAGCTATCCCATTTTAAAAATAGTTTTCCACAAAACCTTAATTGTTGCTTGCTATTTTCTCTTCACTTGTAGAACAGTCTAGCCAACAAACAAGCTGGGTTTTTTATGCCTAGGTTTTCTGCCTTTTTTCATTCAGCAATTTTTCAAGTCTCCCTTTATCTATGACTGTGTATCTTATGTTATCACCTAGTAGAATACTATTTAAAAGACTAAACGTTTGTCAAACAAGTCGTTTCTTTTTAGGCAAATTACTTAGCAACTCCAGGACAAATGAGTTCAAATTATTTTATCACTCATAAAATTATTTTATCACAAATTATTTTATGCTAGAAGGCAACAGTATAGATAATAATAACTTACCTTTACTTAATCCTATAAGATTTAACAACTTTATACAAATTATTTCATTTGAATCTCATGACAATGACAATCCTATGACATAAGTACTACGGGAATTGTTATTTCCATTTTATATGTGAGGAAACTGAGACTAGAAATCAGAAAACTAAGTGGAAAAAAGATCAGAAAAGTTAAGTGGTTTGTCCATGTGCAGACACCACTAGTCAGCATCAAAGGTGTGATTAAACTCTATCTCCTCTAACAAGTCCAGTGTTCTTTCCACTGTCTCTTTAACTGTTGTAAAACTATTCTGAGCAAATAGTACCCTAAAAAATATTGAAGGTAAAACTATAGGAACTCCAAAAGAACAAAATCTTAACAAGAAACTGAAGAAATAAAAATGCTAATACTGCAATATAGTACTTGATGGCATATTCCTTTCCTTTTAGTTAACAACTTTTCTTGTAAGAAAAATGAGAAAAAGCAATCACAAATAGAATTACATTCTTGCTTGTCTCAGAAGTCCTTAGCTAAATCTGGATAGAGATAATAGAGGTAAATTTCGAGATAGCATCCCATTGGTAATTCAGTAAGACTCACACTTCTTGATAAACATGGAATGACATATTGAGGAATCAAAAACTTGGCAAGTATTGTTACATAGTTTTTTTTTTTCCTTCTTCTAGACAGCAGCTTCAGAACCTCCTTAGTAGTCTAAACCATCCTTTCTGTCTGACCATTTGCTTGGACATGATGAGACATGATGCTGACAGCTCAGATAAGGTTCCTGGGAACCAATTATTTAAGCTCAATTCAAGGAAATGCAGATATAATATTTGAAGCAAAAGCATCCTGCAATCCATGTAAAACAAATAATTGGTAAGGACTGTTCAGTGAATTATTTCGACAGAAGTTGGCAATGGGCCTTGGAACAATTTGAACCATGGTGTGGAATGCATCAAGATCAACAAGTTGTGCCTTTAAAATAGTTTTACAATGTCAATACAGACTTTTGATGGAGACTTTATTGGATATTTTTTACAGAAAAGGTGCTTTTGGAGCATTATGCCAAGAAGTCTGGCATTGATGATTTTACAGCTTTTTCTACATCATAATCAATTCCAGGTCATCAGACATTGCTTCTATCCTTGATTTTCATGAAATAATTTCCCACCATATTACATGAATAGTAGGCAAAATTAAATGACAACTTATGCCTTCTAGAATAACAGTGCAATGTTGTTGGAACAGGTAGTCTTGACATGCAAATAATTTAAACTGATGGCTTTACAATTACTTGAAATCCCCAAGAAGTTTCCCTTCTAATCACTGTAACGATACTAGGATTTGAAGATCTTCCACGCCCCTTGAGCTTGCTGATGTAGCAGGAAGGGGTGGAGCAAGAGAACGCCGGAGCCAAGCTAGTCTCTGTGCGGTGCGGACTGGAAGCGGCGTCAGAGGCAG